>CAUYRH010007925.1:0-10000 GCA_963574655.1 Perodicticus potto
TTTTTTTTTTTTTAAATAATTTTATTAAATCATAATTGTGTACATTGGTGCAATCATAGGGCAGAATGTGCTTCATATACAATCAGAAACATTTTGATCATACTGTGAGAGATAGCCCTCATAGCATTTTCTTAATCACTATGCAAAGACATTGATACTCTACATTTGATAAGTTTCACCAGTACCCTACTAAGATGCACTGTAGGTGTGCACTACCCAAAGCAATCTACAGATTCAATGTAATCTTCATAAAAATACCAACATCATACTATGAAGAACTGGAAAAAAATATTTCCTCATTTTGTATGGAACCAGGAAAAAGAAAAAACAAACCCTCATAACCAAGGCAATTTTTAATAATAAAAACAAAGCTGGAGGCCTCACTCGACCAGGCTTTAGGCTATATTACAAGTCCACAGTGATCAAAACAGCATGATACTGGCATAGAAATCAAGACATGACATATGGAATGCAATAGAAAATCAATTGATGAAAGCAGTCTCTTATAACCATTTGATTTTTGATAAACCAAACAAGAGCACACACTGGGAAAAAAATTCCAGTTCAATAAATGGTGCTGGGAGAACTGGATAACCAAACGTAATAGACTGAAACTGGACCCACACCCTTCACCACTTACAAAATTGAGTCAAGATGAATAAAAGTTTTCAATCTAAGGCATGAAGCAGTAAAAATCCTGGAAGAGAGTGTAGGAAGAACTCTTGAGGATGTCATCCTGGGGAAAGATTTTATGACAAAGACTTCAGTGGCAAAAGAGCAACAAAAATAAACAAATGGGACTTAATTAAACTGAAAAGCTTCTGCATGGCTAAGGACACAACAAGTATAGCAAAAAGACAGCCTTTAGAATGGGAAAAGATATTTTCATGGTAAGAATATGAGAAAGGCTTGATAACTAAGATCTATAGAGAATTCAAATTAATCACCTAAAAAAAGAGCAAACAATTCCATTTATGACCCAGAGACATGAAACATGAACAGAACCTTCTCTGAGGAAGGTAAACAAATAGCTAACAAACATATGAGAAAATGCTCATCATACCTAATTATCAGAAAAATGCAAAACAAAGCCATCGTGAGATATCACCTATCCCTAGTAAGATGAGCTCGCATCACAAAGTCCCAAAATTGTGGATGCTGACATGGATGTGGAGAGAAGGGAACAATTTTACACTGTTGACAGGAATGCAAACTAATATAGCCTCTTTGGACAGAAGTATGGAGGATTCTCAAAGAACTCAAAATAGATCTCCCAGTTTACCCTGCAATCCCAGTAGTTGGCATCTACTCAGAAGAAAAAAAGAATCATTTTATCACAAAGACATTTTCACTGGATTGTTTGCCAGGGCTCAATTTACAATCGTCAAGATGTGGAAATATCTTAAATGCCCATCAACTCAGGAATGGATTAACAAAATGTGGTATATGTATTCCATGGAGTGCTATTCATCCATAAGAAAATATGGTGACTTTACATCTTTTGTAACATCATGGATGGAGTTGAAACACATTCTTCTTTGTAAAATATCACAAGAATGAAAAAGCCAATATCCAATGGACTCAATACTAATATGAAGCCAATTGATGGTCTAATTCATGCCCACATGAATTAGAGAAACTCAATTCAAGTGTCGAGGAGGGGAAGTGAGGGAGTGGGGAGGGGAGCAGGGGAGTGTTCCCACTTAATGAGCACAATGTAGGCAGGGATGGTGCACCTTTTGGTTGTGGGACACATCTACAAGAAGGACTCTTCCTAACACATGCAAATATGGTGATCTGGTTGTTTGTCCTCTCACATTAACCTAAAATAAAAAAGAGAAAAAAAAACCCACTTCATTCTTCCTTTCTAATCTGCATTTTATGTATTTTTAAAACGTAGTTCTCTTGCTAGGACCTCTAGTACAACGCTGAGTAGAAGTGCAGAGAGCAGGTATTTATTACTTGTTTCGGTTTTTATGGGGAAGCATTCAAACATTCATAACTTCACCATTCATTCTGATCTCATCTGCATTCTTTATTTACTTGTTCTTTTTCGAGTTGAAGTTCTATTCCTAGTTTTCTGAGAATTTTTAACGTAAATTCATGTTGAATTTTATAAAATTTGTTTCCAGCACCTAATGAGTTAATCACACAGTTAGTAATGGTTGCAAATCTCTCATCTGAAAATCCCAAATCCAAAATGGTCCCAAATCCAAACCTTTTTTGAGCGCTGACATTATGCCCTACCACAATTAGAAAATTCTACATCTAAGTCCTTAACATAAACTTTGTTTCACGTATAAAATTACTAAAATAGTGTATAAAATTGTCTTCAGGCTCTGTGTATAAGGTATGTATGAAACGTATGTGAATTTCATGCTTAACTTAACCGCAAGATATCTCATTATCTATTTGTAAATAGTTCAAAATATAAAAAAATTGAGATCCAAAACACTTCTTATCCTAAGCATTTCAAATAAGTGATACTGACCTTGTTTAGTGAATCGAAGTTGTTGATTTTTAAATGACCATTTTTACATTTCTGTGGACAACCCTATTTGGTCATGGTGTTATTTCATTTTCATATATTGTTGGATTCAATAGATAAAATTTTGTTTTGCATTTAGCATCTATGCTAATGAGGGATACTAGTCTATAATTTCCTTTTATTGCGATGTCTTGGGTTTGGTTATCATGCTAATGTTAGCATCATAGAATGAGTTGGGAAGCGTCCCTTCCTCTTCTATTTTCTGTAAGAGTTTGTAATTATTTCTGCCATAAATATTTGGCAGAGTTTGATAATAAATCCCTCTTTCGACTTTCCTTAATGGAGAAAATTTTGAAGTATAAATTTAACAGACATTAGCTAATGGGCTATATAGATTATTCTTGTATGGATTTTGGATGTTTGTGTCTTTCAAGCATTTGGTCTAAGTTTTCCAATTTATTGGCATAAAAATGTTGATACCCTTCCCATATTATGTTTTTAATGTGGGTAGGAATTGTAATGTTTCCCTTCTCTGTCCTGATATCATCGATGAGTTTTCTCTCTTATGTTCTTGATCAGTCTGATTAGAAATTTATTAATTTTACTGCTCGACTTTTCATTTCATTGATTTTTCTCTATCTTTTTTGTGTTTTATTGCATTGATTTCTGCTCCTATCATTTCCTTTCTTTTGCCTTCCTTGCATATGCCTCAGAATAGAGAGATTACTGTGTACAATCCGATGTTAACAGACTCCCTGTTACCTTCTCTCTCCCTGAGCCCATCCCAATCCGTCTTGCCACTCAGGGAACTTCCCTATACCTTCGCCTCAGGCTCTACTCTTTTCTAACAGAGCCCCCTACATTTATAATTACCAGGCCAAAGGTTGGAGGGGGGTGGGACTAGGATTGGCTCCTCGGGTAGCTACTGGCTCCCTCCTGCACTGGCTATTCCCAAGTGGGTCCTGCAGATGTAAGATCCACAGCCTGCCGGGAGAGAAGATAGGACAGCTTCTCACAGCCTGATCTCTGTCTGTGGCACTTGTGTCTTTTCTGCCCTGGGCAGCTATTTCCTACCACCTCTAGGTCTCAAATTTTGTCTTCATAGAGGTTTCTCATGTTCTTTGCTGTACTCAGCTAACTTTTTCCTAGCATTTGGGCATCTCCAAGGCACAGTTCAAGGAGGAGAAAGCTGATACTGTGTCTGCCATCCTTCCCCTAATCTCCTTCGGAAATGCTCTTTTTAGTATCTCTGATTCTGCTCACGGGTTAGGCTATCAGAGAGTCTAATTTTCTAATGGGTCTTGTGGATATGAATGAGTCTACCTAGTATTGCAGAATCTTGGCTCCATTGATTAGGTGAGAAGGGAGGGGACTTTGATTTCAGATAAGAAGAAATCCCAGCAGGTGCTTATTTTGTGTACTAGAGAGAGATTTCATAACTTGTTAAATGAATAATTTTTAAAAATACAGAAAATACATGCTATTATACCTCTCACAGTACAATTTGAGAAAAGGGCACAATGTAAAGCATTGTGAATTCTACAGGGTGTGCATTGTGACAATTACAGCACTAGAAATCAGACGATTGCTGCAACAAAGTATTTCTTTTTTGAATGTGTTTATCTTTGTTTGTTCTTTGCGAGGTTTTTGTTTCTAGTCCTTACCTTAAACATTGTTGTTGTTAAATTTTAAGCCTTTTTAATTTTGTGAAGGCAAAAAGTGGAAACCTAATAAACACATGTATATGTAAAAATAAAAAAATAAATAAAACACAGGGCTAGAGATCGTATGTCTTTTTATTTTAAGATCACAATAAATTATTATAGAGTCAAGATAAGGCACTGGAGAAGAGAGAGCTATTAAGAGCCTTCATTGCAATGTGCAAATAAGCTTTCTCAAGTGGTGACACAGATGCAGAATTTGACAGTTTGACTTATTTTGTTTCTTTTTCTTGAGGGGGGATTTGATCTGCTGAAAGCACTGTAAAGAAAAACATCAAAACCACAAATCACAGCTATAAATTATCTTCATAGTAGGGCTGAGTACATTGGAATTGTACACAGCTATGATTTAATGATAAAGATAATAATAAAAAAACTCCACAAATCACGTCTTTATGAGAAACAATGAAAAACCCATTCAAAGCTGCTTCCTTGACCTATCAGCTTCTCTGTCCTATGTTACCTAGGACAATCACTAGCCAAGCAAAGAAAATGAGGTAAAGGAAGTCCACACAACCAGGGCTCGCTCCCTTCCAGCTGTGTATGACCCACATTGCTCCCACACGACAAGCAATCCTTTGGGTTTCCTTACGCTTTACTAATATTACTGTAAATCCAATATCTCAGGAGAATAGTTTCCACTAATGAATAATAGCAGTTGTTATGTGCAGGCTGTTATGTGGCCACTTTCTCCAAAGAGCTGATGAGCTCTGTACCTTGCGACATTTTTGTGTATATGTGTGATTTTGTTTCTGCCCTCTGATATTTTAAAATACTATTATACACATATATCATATATCGTACATTCCATCTACACTTTCAGTTATATTTGTGAGATAAGAGAAAATGGCATTAAATGTTAGCTAGGCCCTTTATTAGCTGCCTTGTGTTAATGCAGATAATGCAAGATAATGCCTTCTGCTTCCATTTTCTCACCTGTAGAACGGTATTCATAACCCTTAACACATGGATTTTTAGAAGGCCTGATGGAATTATGAATGTGAAATAAGTTTTCCAGTGTGATGCAAAACAGATACGGGTTGTTTTAATTATTCCTAATAAGATAATCATCGTCATTGGAGAAACACATTCCTGTCATTTACTCAAGGATCTCATTTTTAGAATGTCTCTTCCTGGACTCAATGAAATTTTGTATTGAAAGCCACCATATAAAAGTCTCCCCCCAGCCTTTTAAAAACACATATAGCTTCCACAGTTAGCTTCCTTTTGTTTCTGAGGGGTATATCCAGCAATGAAGGGTCTGAGGGAAGGGAAACCTCAATATTCCCTCACACACCCAGGGCCGGTCTCTGATGGGTCAGTCTGTTAGTGTGTGAACATCTATGAAAATGTCTTTCTTCCTAAGTGACTTTTGTGCCAATAGTAAATCTGTCTGATTTACTTGTCATGTTCTTTTTTGTTTGTTTGTTTTATTTTTGAGATTTTAAGACATATTTTTACTCTGTGACCCTGGGTGACATATTCTTACTCTGTCACCTTGCTCAGGCTGGTCTTGAACTCCTGAGCTCAAGGGACCTACTGGCCTTGGCCTCCCGGAGTGCTAGCGTTATAGGTGTGATGCTTGACATGTTCTATCAAGACTCCAGCTTGGATTTAACATACTATGTGCACTGAGAGCTTTGCAAACTGTCATTTTGCGCCTTCTTGGGTTCCACATTCATGGCCCAGTGGTCTTCCATGCAGAGGATTGCCCTTATTTGTACCCACTCTGTACAGAAAGCACCATGAACATTGGTGTTGGTTATCCCCTGGATTGAAGGTCAAATTTGGCTTGCTCCTTGAATTTTTTTGCAGGAGAAAGGGCCTTTAAACAATGTCTATCAGGTACCAGTTTGTTTATTTTGTTGAATTGACCTGAACCGAATTCAGACTATTTTCAGGGAGCTTGCTCTCCAACCTTTATCAGAGAAGTTGATAAAAGAAGCTTTGTGAAGCTTTAGGAGTTATAACAAGGTTGTTTTAAAATAGTAGAGGCCCTACCTGTCTGATGTGGTGGAAGTCAGTTCAGGCTGGACTGGAACAGGGTCGGCAACAGCATTGAGACAATGCCCAGCATCACATTCGTGCAATCCCCTAAAGAATGTCATACGTAACTGAAAAATGAAATATTTCACCACACCAACACGTTCTTTCATAGTTTGCTTTTTATTTTCAATATTGTGACTTTGTCAAACAACTTCTCTCTTTGATCTCTTTGGAAGGAGCGTTTACAGATAAATTCCTTGTGTTTCTGTTTGAATTTAAGAGGTGCTTCTGGTACATGTTTCAAGTTGATGAAATGTAAACTCTTTAAATTCATGCTTTAGAGCAAAATGTCTTGGAGATGAATTCCTAAGAAAGATTTATTATTTTTATTTATTTATTTGTTTGTTTGTTTGTTTGTTTGAGACAGAGTCTTACTATGTCACCCTGGGTAGAGTGCTATGGTGTCACATCTCACAGCAACCTCAAACTCTTGGGCTTAAGTGATTCTCTTGCTTTATCCTCCCTAGTAGCAAGGACTACTTGTGCTGGCCACAACACCCTGTTATTTTGTTGTAGTTGTCATTGTTGTTTGGCAAGCCTGGGTTGGATTTGATAGGCCGCCAGCTCCGGTGTATGTGGCTGGAGCTCTAGCTGCTGAGCCACAGGCCACGAGCCGAAAGATTTATTATTATTTTTTTTTCTGAAAACTTAATTGTTGGGGCTTCATTGAGAGTATAAGATGTGTTACACACTGAGACCCCACCCCCCTCCTCCTTCCCTCTCTCTGCTCTTCCTTTTCCCCACCCCTCACCGCGTCATTAATTGTCATCAAATCAAGATTGAGTACATAGGATTCATGCTTCTCCATGAATGTGATGCTTTACTAAGTATAATGTGTTCCACTTCCATTCAGGTTAATACAGGTTAACCCAAAGGCTGTAAAGTCTCCATTTTTTTAAATGGCTGAATAGTATTCCATGATACACATGTACCACAGCTTGTTAATCCATTCCTGGGTTTGGTGGCATTTAGGCTATTTCCACATTTTGGCGATTGTAAATTGAGCTGCAATAAACAGTTTAGTACAAGTGTCCTTATGATAAAAGGTTTTTTTTCCCTTCTGGATAGATGCACAATAATGGGATTGCAGGATCAAATGGGAGGTCTAGCTTGAGTTCTTTGTGGTTTCTCCGTACTTCCTTCCTAAAAGGTTGTATTAGTTTGCAGTCCCACCAGCAGTGTAAAAGTGTTCCTTTCTCTCCACAACCACACCAACACAAGAGTTTTGAGATTTTGTGATGTGGGCCATTCTCACTGGTGTTAGATGGTATCTCAGGGTGGTTTTAATTTGCATTTCTCTAATAATTAAGGATGATGAGCATTTTTCATATATTTGCTAGCCATTTGTTTGTCTTCTCGAGAGAAGGTTCTGTTCATCTCTCTTTCCCATTGACATATGGGGTTATTGGCTTTTTTCATGTGGATTAATTTAAGTTCTCTATAGATCCTAGTTATTAAGCTTTGATTAATAACTAGTTATTGATTCAAGATGGATAAAGCACTTAAATTCAAGGCATGAAGCAATGAAAATCCTCAAAGGAAGCACAGGAAAAACACTGGAAGACATTGGCCTGGGGAAAGACTTTATGAAGAAGACTGCCATGGCAATTGCAACAACAACAAAAATAAACAAATGGGACTTAATTAAACTGAAAAGCTTCTGTACAGCTAAGGAGAAACAACCAAAGCAAACAGACAATCTATGCACTGAGAAAGGATATTTGCATATTTTGAATCAGACTTGATTTATTTTTAAACTGAAACTTATAATTCATTTTCGCAGGAAGAGCTAGAGGTTATTTGGATTTTAGATAACTTCGTTCTGGGCTTCTAAATATTCTGTATGGTTTTCCAGGCCCTTGCTATATGTGCTTGTCTCTGTACATTTGTCAGTATTTTTCAAGATACAGGTTGGTATTCCGATTTACCTCTTCAAAGCCATGCCTTTATGAACTTAATAAAGCCTTCTATTCTCAGATGAAGGGGGCTACCATTTATAAGTGCTAGGTGGATTATGTTGTGCAAGGTGCATTATCTTGTTTAACCCATAGAATACTATGGTGAGGTGATACCTTATCATGCTCATTAAATAAGTAAAGAAAACAATGAGTGGAGAGGCCTTGCAAGCTGTCCCAGATCACCAGTAAGTAAAATAGAAGATTGTTACCAAAAGTGCAGTACTTGTTCTCCAGGACACATCAGAAAAAAAAAAAAAAAAGCGAGACCAAAGTGGTTTTTCAGAAGAAAGAAAGGGAAATTGATTTTGCTGGCAAAGGAGGAAAAATGACAGACTGCTTGTCTCAAAATACCAGTTTTTCCTAAACTGAAGCACAGACATGGAGCTTTTAAAGTAATGGACCTAGATTCACTTCTTAATTCTAGTAGCTTTTTTGTAGATTTCTTATTATTGTATTTTCTTTCTTTCTTTCTTTTTTATTGAATCATAGCTAGGAATTTTGCAGAATAAAAGATCAATATATAAAAAAAATAAATGAAGTCATGGATCTATTGTCATTCAACTCCAGTTAATGACCTGTCATCCTTCCATGTACCAGTGTCACCTCTGGGGAAGAGGAAACCTTGACCTCTGGAGGCCTCCATACCTCTGACAGCCAAGCATTGGCCTCCAGGCCCAGCAAGGCATTTCCCTGCCCCTCCTGACCACACTGCCAGAGGCAAGGATACAGTCCTCCATTTCCAAAACAGAAAACATTTAAGGGACAGAAAACATTTTCCCATTTTTTGAAGGCAATTTTCTCTGTTACAAGATGACACAACTTAGATTTGGATTTAGATGTTGGGCTAAAGGGGGATACAGGACAAACCAAACCAAGTGCTTTTTTCCTCTTTATTCTCTACTCTAGCAAATACTCTGGCAAATTCTCAGGTGAACACTAACAAGGTGCCGCCTGATTCAATTCAGTTGTGACACAATCTACTGGGAGATAGTATCAGATCCCACAAGATGAGGGTTCAGACCCACCAGACAGCCTTCCACTTCTATGCCAATTGCAATCATAGGGTAAGACCTCTCTTTCTGAATGACAGCTGTAAATCAGATCCCCACAACCCTTTCCTTTGGGTTGATTGGTTTGCTACAGCAAATTACACAGAACTCAGGGAAACACCTACTTTTAGTCATTCATTGTAGAGGATACAATAAGCAGCTGTGGGGAAGGGGATGGGAGCTGCCATGCCCTCCCTGGGCAAAACTCCCTCCAGAAAATTCAGTGTTCAGCAGTTCTAAAGCTCTCAGAACCCAGTCTCTTGGGTTTTTATAGAAGCCTCATTATGAAGACATGATTGATCAAATCATTGGCCACTGGTGATCAATTCAAACTTTATCCCTTCTTCCCTTTCTGGAGGAGGTTGTCAAGTGGGACTGAAAGTCCCAGCCCTTTTACATGATTTAGTTGTTCTGATAGCTAGCTCTCATTCTGAAGCTGTTTAGGACCCCTCAGCCACCTATCATTTCATTATCATACAAAAGATATTCTGATCACTCTGGAGATTCTTAAGATTTTAAGATCTGAAGGTCAGGAAATGAGACAAGAGCAAAAGTTATTCTACCATATCACACCTTGAAGGTTCTAACGTTTATGTCATTTTTACTATTCCAGATGGCAGCAAGAATGTTTTAAATAAATGACAAGTTATAATAACATACCACACTATGCATAGATCTATTTAGTGTTTGTGTGTATTTAATTATTGCCTACTGAGAGTGCATGAAGTGGAAATAAGA
>CAUYRH010007926.1:0-43257 GCA_963574655.1 Perodicticus potto
TGAAATCTCTCCCACTACCAGGAGCTTTGGTGTTTTCTGTATTCTTTTCTGTAAATCAATTCTGTCTTATCACGGACGGGTGGGGGGGGGGGGAATAATGTAATGAAGAATAATAAAATACATGTATTTAAAAAAAAAAAAGATTTAGACCTCAAAAGAAAACCTCATGGATCTCCATGGAGATGACAATAAAAATAAAACACCAAAAAAAAAAAAAAAGAAAAAGAAAAAGAAAATATTTCAAATGGTATATAAAACCAGCACATTATACCCCCATGATTGCATTAATGTATACAGCTATGATTTAATAAAAAAATAAAAATAAAAAAATAAAGAAAAACTAAAAAAAAAAAAGAAAACAGAAAAACATCCCTAGGGCCTAGAAAATCTCAAATGTTTTCGGTTAACAATTACATTGCTGGTTTGCCTGGGGTTGCGCTTTACCAAGGTATTTACTACCGGCAGTTGGGTGGCCAATTTCTCTAGATCCTCAGTGATAACACAAGAAAAGATTAAAGAACTCAAAAGACATCTAAAAAGGCCCACAGCCAGGCGAGGTGTCTCATGCCTATAATTCCAGCACTTGGGAGGCTGAGGCGGTAGATTGCCTAAGCTCACAAGTTCGAGACCAACCTGAGCAAAAGTGAGACCTCGTCTCTAAAAAACAGCCGTGTGCTGTAGCAGGCACCTGTACTCCCAGCTACCTGGGAGGCTGAGGCCAGAGGATCACTTAAACCCAAGAGTTTGAGTTTGCTGTAAGCTAAGATGCCACAGCACTCTACCCAAAATAAAATAAAATAAAAAATAAAAAGGCCCATTGTTCATACCAAACTTGTCAAATAATATTCCTAAAACTAAATGCTGGGGGAGGGGGGCAGAATCATTTAAAGCATTTTCTTTTTCAGATTTATACATACATAACAAATCACAAAATGACAACAGTAAACAAAAAGATAGAAATAAATATTACCAAAAAATTTAGCTTAAAAAAGTAAAATGCTTCTGAGTCAAGCACTGAATTAACTTCAGCTCAAGTTGCCTGGTAGCTGAAAGTAATGAGTTAAGAAATTCTCATCATCAGATAAAAGAAATGTCAGTTCTTCAGAGATCAGCTGATCTGTACACTTAAGGTTTAAAGTAAAAGGAGAAGGAAGAGGACAAGAAAATGTGGAAGAGAAAAAGAAAAAAGAAGAAATGAGAGGAGGAAAAAGAATCTCTCCCCTTCCCAACAACAACAAAACAAAGTTGAAATTTCTTCATTATTTATGAACTCTCTAATGTCTCCTGGGCTGGGGGACAGAAGGTTCAGGGCTTGGGTATGTTTTTCTGCTTTGTAGCCTCTCTCTGTTGATGTTTTTCTGGCTTTCTAAGCAAAAAGGAAACCTCACCCATTCCTGTAGTCAAGCATTTATGGCCATGCCAATAACCCTGAGCGGCTCCTTGAGCAAATGGATCTGGTGATGGAGCTGCTACTGCTCCGTGGCTACTGCTCAGGTTCAATGCTGGCAAGTTTAGTGAGGGCTGCAGGGCCAGGCTGGCTCATCAAGCAGGCACATTTGACCTCTGGAAACCCAGCCCTAGTCTGAAGCTTCCAGATTCAAAACAAAAGCTCCAGGGCTGGAATGAGGGTTGGAGGAAGCACACTACGAGATTGGGCCCATCCCCCATGACTGAGCGGCTCACAAAATCAATAGAGCAGCATTATTAACTCTGCAATATCATAAGAGAAGCCTTCGCTCTCTGCCTAGGTGGAGACAGAAGACTGGGGAAGGGCAGGCTGGCTCCAGGGGAAAGGATGCTTCATTAAAGTCTCAACTCCAGGGAGGCAACTTCTGTGTAAGCACAACAGATGAACCCCAGTGCTCAAGGGCTCCCTTAAAAATCCTGGCCCTTGCTAGCAGTTGTCAAGGAGAGAAAAACTATAGCTAGACTCAGCAAAAGCTGGATGGCAAAGAGTGTATTCGGTGTAGACTTGCCAGTGAGTAAAAACATCACGCCAGGGGCTGACCCAAAGCAAAAGTTTACAATGCATTAAGCAACATGACACTCCATCTGCACTCACAAATTTTAAAGCACTCACTGTTGTTCATTTTGTACCCTGAGTTCTTGAGTTATCCATGAGTACCAAAATGAACATTTTCAAATTTTCTCACTGGAACAAAATACAGAGCTATAGCTATACCTACATGGCAATGAAACCACCAGCCCCATCCTTGTGTTCCTTCTAATTTGCCTAAAACACTCCCCCCAAGCCAGGATACTGTTCCCCTCCTGTAGGTCACATGACCCAAACCTCACTCACTGAGTCCACATCACCAACAATGCCCACATTCCGGACATCCAGTGACCAGGGATTTGCTGAGTCTTTCCCTTCCTTTGAAGACAAGCACTGGTCTCTCTGTTGCCCTGCCCCTATCCCCAGGCAGCGTCACTATCTGTCATTGCAGGGCTGTAAATCTGCTGACAATAAAGGCAACAAAGTAAGTTTGCAGACACATCTTAATCCTCAAATCCTTCCTCCAATCATACAGATCAAGTAAATGCCTTATCTTTGTGAAGCCATGGTTGGCTGTGGCTTCTCCCATTCTGGCATTTGATTCTAGATAGAAGGTTAAACATCCCCTGTTGCAAATCAGACTTGCATCAATTCAATCCATTTGCTGTTAAAGAAGCACAGCTCTTCCCAGAAAGGTCTTTTTGTGTCTGTTCTCATTTAGCCACATACCAAGCCAAGATCAGACAGATGTAGCCTGATGTATCTATTGACATTATTCACATCTGTCAACAAAGGACAACTCGCCAATCAGTTCGGGCCAGAATTTAAGAAATGGACCACTCATCTAATCTATAGCTGAGAAAAACAAAAACAAAAACAATTGCCACCACTGATTACTATAACCTGCCCCTCGCTTTTACACACAGAGACTTTGTTAGGGAATACTGGACAATAACATATCAATAAGGCCTTAACTAATAGGTTCAGCCAAAATATCCTGCCTGACATGATTTAATATGTAACATGGAGAGACCCATTAACTTTTCCTAGTGTTCACTTCCCCCATTTTTTTCCCCAATGGAAGCAGTGATATAAATCTACTAAGAAAGAAATTTTTAAAAAACCTTGAAACAATAATTCATTTCTTCAACACTAACAATAAAACTAGAATATGAAGTATGACAACATTTTTGCTTAAGCAAAATGAAAACTTTAGCTAGGTACAAAGAAGGGAAGTTATAAAACCTGAAAGGAGACTCGTAATAAATGAAATACAGGTGTTTAAAAGTCATAAGTGTTCTTAAATGTCGGTTCTATTTTAGATTCTTTTTTAGTATTAACTGTAAACTTCCAGGGAAAAGTTTTGAGAAGAATATTTTTGAGAAGATGAATAGAAAAATTCCTTGACAATATCAAATGTGACCATGAAAGTTATTAAAGAACATTCTCTCCGGGCATCCTATTCCTGTTCTTATATCCCAATCACAATCCACACTTCTGGGCCCACCTCTAAACTCTAGGCATCATGGCACCAGGGAAAGGAAGGTCAGGTTCACTATTACTGAACCTACCACCATACCTGGCATATGGAAAGCCCTCAAGAAAGGAAGAAAGGAAGGGAGGGAGGAATTAAGTAAAGAAAGTAAGGAAAAAGAATTAAAAAATCAAAGAAAATAAATTACAGTTACAAAATAAAGCATTCTCTACTTCCTTTCCAAGAATCCCAAGGGTTTATTATGAATGAATGGGATCATCTAATGTCTTCATCCCTTGTTGAGGAATGGTGGACTCTCATCTAGAAATGGCCAGCAACCGGTGGGACAAGGGGCTTTTCTGATGTAAAGTGACCAAGAAGAGGCAAATGGAGATGTGCATTCCTAAAGGACAAGACTTTATCTCCGCAGCCAGGGTGTTCTAGAGATGCTTCTCTTCTCATCTCCCCACTTATACCACCCTTCCATTGAAGCTACTGGTCTATAAAACCTCTCCCTTTTCACTAGGTGGGGGAATTCAAGACCCAATGAAATGTTGCCTGTCTCTTGGTCTTCATTCTCCTCAGGGGAAGCCTTTTCTTGTCCTGTGTTTCTCTACAGAGCCTCCACTCCCACAAGTAAATAAATATCTTCCAGGATATCCTGGAAGTAAAGCTTCCAGACTTCCTTTTTCTCCCTTCACTTATTAGGCCCCAAAAAGGTGATTGGTAATATTGGAAGAAAGAAACAGAAAGAAAAAATAAAAACTAGTGCATGGTTCACTCATCTCTCAACCCCTGAGCTTCCCATGGAGGGCTTGGCTCAGCCCATTTCCATGATGGAAGCACCTTGGGCCAGGACTCAGTGTCCTGGCTGAAGGCCGGATAGGACAAGTAGGGTGTGGAGATTCCTGGCAACCTGCTGTTCTATACAACACACATTTTCCCTCCGGTGTCAGCCCACAGACTGGAAGGAGCTGGGGACAGGCTAAACGTGGGGAAGCTGGATTGAAACTCTTACCAACTGGGTCTAAGTTCAGCTTTAGCAATAACAAAGCTGATATTTGACTTCTACCCATGTGGTACCTGTATGTATTTTCTCAGGTGAAGAGAAGGGAGAAGTGAGGTTCATTTATTTTTCCCACTGAAAGAACAGCAATTGTACAATGATCACAGTTGCTAGTGGCCAAAATTACTGATCCTCTCAAGAAATCTGTATTTTTCTTAACAGATAAGCTTTCAAAAAAATATACAAACATAGGAAAACATAAGTGATCCACCATTCCATCACCTGGATTGCTCTTAAAAAAATTAAAAGTAATGGTCCTACATGATCAAAAACATTTACCCAGAACAGAAAAGGTATAAAAAGTAAAGCTCTCTTTGCCATCTAGCACCCTCCTTTCCTTCTCCTCCAAGCTTTCAAGTACTTACATATATCCTTTTATTGAAAATGTTATACATATCAACATATGCAATAGACACTTTTATTCCTTTTTTTTCCTCATTCACACAGAAGATAATTGCCTTTGAATCTGAACAGATGAAAGGCCCCAAGTGCAGAAAAGCTGAGGTGGGGGAAGCCTGGATGCTTCTCGGCCCCCACACCCCTGCCCCCTTGCTCCAGAAGGGCTTCACTTTCCTTTCCAGGTGTTACCCTACTACACCCACCTCACTCCCTCAGAGCAAATGCTCAAAATAAAATAAGCCTTAGGACAGCTCTATAAGATGTCGCCAGTGGAAGCTGGGGGAAGAGTACACGGTCACTTTGTACTGTTTTTGCAACTTATTATGAGTCAATAATTACTACACAATAAAAATAGGTTTTAAAATGAAATGAGTGCTTGATGGTGAAAGCCACGTGGAGGAACCCTACAGTGAGAGGAGGAGTAATTAATTAATGATGGCAAAGATCTTGGATAACATAGTAAGCTGACTACTAACATCAGCCTCTGGCCTTGGCACTTCCATAATCTCTGCTAGCCAGGGTGGTAATAACAGCCAGTTTCTGAAATGTTTCAGGACGCATTTGATTTTCTGTAAAGAACAAAACCATGTTTTCCAATAAAGCTAACTGTAGTGAACTTGGAATGTTCTTACTCGCTCTGAAGCATTTTATATTTCTTTCTTTCCAAAAAAAAAAAAAAACAAAAAAGAGGTTGAGTTTTTATCCTCTTAAAAAATCAAAACTAAACCTTAAAAGTACATAAATATTTAATTTGCGGCAGAGAAAGGTATGGCTCTCCAGATGAAGAGTCTGTCCAATTCATGATCTCAAGAATTTTATGGCCATACTTCCCTGAAAATAACATTGATGGCAAAAATCCAGCTGCATACTCAAATGTTTTGTCACATTCCTGACCCCAGAATCAAATTTCTCATGTGGGAGTTTGAGCCAAAGGTATGTCCCAACAAATCCCTACAGAAGCGAGGTGAGAGGCTGACATTCCAGTCCCTCTTTACCTCCACCTACCCATGGAAGTCTGGAGCCAGGACAAGTGGAAACTGTGAGACGGGGGGACTCCCACCCAAACCGACCTAGAGTCTACCCAGACAGACAGAGTGAGTGGGGCCCTGGACACCCACCGGAGTGCTGCTTCCCAGGGCCATTCCCAATGCCAACTTTCACTTTGATCACATGTGAAAAAACAGAGCTACTCACCCCCCAAAATAGATGGACTAAAACCTTGGTAGTCTAGTGGTCAGATCCAACCCACCGCAGTTTTTTTGACACATATAATATTTTTAATTTTGCCCATATTTTTTTTCGCCTATAATATTTTTAATTTCGCGTGTTTTGTTTTTGTTTTTGTTTTTTGAGACAGCGTCTCACTTTACCGCAGCTCACAGCAACCTCCAACTCCTGGGCTTAGGCAATTCTCTTGCCTCAGTTTCCCGAGTAGCTCCCCTCAATACCCAGTTATTGTTTTTATTGCAATTTGGCCAGGGCCAGGTTCAAAACCGCCATGCTTGGTATATGAGGCCGGCGCCCTACCCACTGAGCCACAGGAGCCTCCCTCACCCATGTTTTAAGATCAAGAAACAGGAAATAAAAATTCAGAATTCTGGCCTCCCTTAAAAAAAAAAACAAAAAAACAGGAGATCTGGCACCAGGTTCTGCATGGCTTTAGAGCAGCATTTGGCTGGAGCTGAGAGGCAGCTGCCCCTCTAAATGGGGTCTGTCTTTTTCTGTTTCCACAGTCCCTGCCTCTCTCGATTGCCTTATACTCTCCCTTCTTTACTCAGTGACATTCCCAGCGTGGCTCCCGGGGGCCATCTTCATGACTTCTGCTCTGCAACTTTCCCTTTGCCAAGATCTGCTTTGAATGCAGGGATCACCTACCACTCTGCTAGCCCTACTAAATTCTTGGTGCCCTTAACATACCGTAAGCCCTATCATTTTTCTGCGCCCTCTAATGTTCTTCCTTTTGTTCAAGACCATAAAAACAAAGGAATGTCTTCTTACACCTAACTCTTGGTTCTACCCAGGGAATGCAATTTCCATCAGTTCTTAGGGACAGATCTATATCTTTTCCCCAGTGCCACATAGCCATGTTTATTTTGTAGTCAATAGTAAGAATCTCATGGGTTTTCTCTCCAGGAATGGGTCTTCAATAATTTTCTAGAGAGAAAAAGTTTAAAATGCATTGAAAGAAACACCCCTACTGAAAGCTGTTGCTCTGACTTTGCTTTCTGGACTAGTTATCTATTTGTCTAGCATTTATCACTGCTGAGGTTCTGTAGGGGTACCAGACTAACCTAGAGAAAAGAGCCTCATGGACCCATACCTCAGGCTTGCCCACGTCTGCTCTACTGAGAATGTTGTTGGTAGTCCAAGAAACTGCTGGTGATTCATCCTGGCTGACTTGTGCTCACATTCAGCTTAGCGGCAGCCAGCTTACTGGTGCCAGAAAGACATCTAGAGAGCCTCAGACAGAGATGCAGATGTGCCTTCATTTCTCCACTGCTCCAGGGGAGCGAGAACAGATGTACCTTTGCATCTAAGCATATCCAGTTGAAGAGCTCATGAGGTTTGGCCAACTTCGTCAACGTGGTCCTCACGTTGGGAGAGTTCTTGTCTGCAGTTACCCTCTACCAAGGTTATCTAAGGCTGAGAAAAGAGCCCAGGCTCCAGAGAGCAACGCGCTGCTCTGTCGCTCCAACCCCAGGGTGGCATACGTTAGCAGGTTTCCCTGGAAATCATGCTTAGAGATCCTGGTGAGTCTAGGACTTCATGTCTGTAAGTCTCCATCTTCTTTTCATCTAACGACATGTGACAGCACATTATTACTGAGTCATTTCAGCCACACAGACCTCCACTTCCAGAAGCAAAAGGTCTCCAGAGTTCTCAGTTCTACCCCAAATCCAGATTTCCTTCATGTCTTGGTATCACTACACACACACACTCACACACTCACACACACACACAAATGCACACAATTGTTTCAAGGGTGTGGTAAAATATTTTAATTATTAAAAATGTACTTTAATAACAAATTAAGATAAATGTACCATATTTACTCACTATTTCTAACATGCTATATTCCACAGACTAAGTTTTCTTTCTCAAAATTTAACGTGAACATATGAACACCCACAAAAGAAATGAGGAAGTTCTACATCCCCATGAAGATAACTGGTAGGAAATTTTTGAAAGTGTTAATAAGGCGCAAATAACAGTCCAATTTGAACAAATAAGAAGCTACTAAAATTCCTGCTTAGAAAATGAATAGAAATAAAGAGGAAAATGTCAACAAGTAATAGCCTAAGGCTTGAAATGAAAGCCCCCCCTCCCCCATAGAAGAGAAAACAATAATATTGCATAGAATGTGATAGTTCACAAAACACTTTCACATCCGTGTATCATTAGATTACAACAATCCTATTATTATAATCCCCACACATTTCAGATGAGAAAGCACAGTTTAATAATTTTCCCTGGTTTATTCTTACAAGGTGAGAATTAAATGTGAGGTTTTCAGATGCTGAATTCCTTGAATTATCTATGACATCGGTTTTTCTCAAACTTCAACTTCATTTCACCTTCACAGAGTTCAACCAAATCAACATTTCATCTGTACAAGCATTTCCCTATTATTTTCATGTTTTAATCGCCTAAGGCATTATATATTAAGGCTGCATGTGCTTCCGAAGTATTTTCCTACAAATGCCCATTAATAGAAAATAGTCATAAAAACAAAATCAATAAAATGGAAACAATATGAATTACTTTTAACTGGATATCTGCCTGTCCAAAGCTTTGAGTGTGAAAGGAAGAGGGAAGGAGGGAAGAAGGGAGGAAGGGAGAGATTATCAAATGTTAGAAAACTATTACAGACATTTATCACAAAGATGGCTGTCTCCTCGAGTCAGGACCGAAAGCAAAGGGAGAAGGGAAGAGAACTGCCTCCCCAGGTGCTGCTGCGTTATTTAACACTGCTCACGAAGCCTCAGGGAATGCAGCCCACCCTGTAAAATTAGCACCGCTCTCAGCCGTGCTGTACCATATGTTGTGTTCACCTATGAATATATGGAAAGTATCACAAGGGGCCTCACAATTCTTGAGCGTCAAATACTGGTTCGGACTTAAACAATGATCTGTAAAGCTCAGGCAGGTCATCTGCAAACTGAGTGGGGGGAGGAGGAGGGACTGGAATGAGCTATCCAGTGCTCCTCGAGTTCTGATATTTGTAAAATCCTAGGCCCAATGAATAGGGAGCATAAACAGGATGGGCAAGGAGGCAGGTGCAGCCCGGGTACGAGAACAACTGGTTTGCATTCTGCTTCTCTGCAGGGCAAACTGTTTATGCAAGGACATTCTACATCCACACCATGTGTGCCTTGCCTTCTCTTTCTTTCCTCCTTCCTTCTTTCTTTGTTCCTTCCTTTTCAGAAATATTTTAATAGTTCTAATTCTAATAGTTCTAATAGTAACATAAAGTTACTGGTTTTGAAAAATTATATACATACACGCAATACTGATCTTTTATGCCTTTACTTAGCACTCAGAAATTTTTTTTAAAAAAACAAAGTAATTAGAGACTGGAAAAACGGAGGAGGAACACCCAACATCAAGTAACTTAATCAGGAAAAGAATGACCCTAAAAATCACCATCTGGTCAACCTAAATGATATCCTTAGTAATATAAGGAAGCCAACATAAAAGAATAAATTTTTTAAAACATCCCTAATGTAGAATAACATCCTGAAAGCATTGGAAAATGAAGGCCAAGTGCCTTGCTTGCAATATTTGAGTGCCAAGGGTAGGAAGAAAGCAAATCACTTGATTCTCAGGAAAGCACTTTATTATAATACCCTAGACTTCTTCACACAAAAAGCATCACTTCCCCAGTGAAACCAATCATATAAAATCCACTCCCACAAAAAATAAGCAGTTAGCGGAAGTAGTAGTTAATGGAAACTTGTACAGAATGCTTCTATATCAGACTAAGAAAACTTGTTACATATTTTTCTTCCATGAAAAGTAGTTTATCCCACTGCTGACCAGCTGGTTCTCTTGGTTCTCTGGGAGTATCAAAAGAAACCATGACAATAGCAGTCGTTTTTTTGTTAATGAGGAATGTCTGGTGAAAAAAATTGTATTGTTCAGTAGTGTCCCATTTTACTTCCTTTAGACCAAGAAGAGGCTGCATGCGCAGGAAAGTCACAGTCGGTTTCCAAATTGGAAAATGTTGCATTTACCAATAAGGAACCAACACACTCTAGAGCAACTGCTCAGCCCAGGGGGGAGGGGTGAACCAGATGGTCTTTTCCATCACAGATTTCCATGATCTACAACAGAACCTGGATGACTAGGAAAAAGTGAGATGCAATTTGGAAAGCACTTTATAAAATAGAATCCCAAACAAAGACATTCAACAAGGCAGAAAAATCTAAAAAGGAATGAAAATGGATTCTGGGTGAAAGCAGAAAGGAAGCCAGTTTGAGATTATGATAGAGAAATAAAAGTTGTCCCCCAAACATAGCATGTTGGAGGGGTAAGTACCTAAGAAAGCTGCTAGTCTCTGGGGTCCGGGTGGGGGTGTCACGAACCCAAATGTGTGTTCACGTTGCCAAAGATCAGAAATGATGCAAGGTGCAAACAGTAGGGCCAAAGTTAATTAAAGAGTGTATGATCTGTCTAAGTGCCTTCAAATTTAAAAGAAAATTAAAATATGAATGCTAGCCAAATAAAACACATCTTCAAGCCAGTTTAGTGTAGGAGCTTCCTGTTCGTATGTCTGATAATCTCACTGTTCTTAACTCCACCCCCACACTGCACATGAGGAAACTGAGGACCAGAGGATTCACTCATTTGATGATAAGCACAGAGAAGTGGGTGTATGTAGCAAAGCCAAAGCGCTAGGGCTCTGTTAGACACTGAAATGATGTACAACTGAAAAAATCCAGTTAACACTGAGGCACAAGTCCGCTGCACGCCTTTGGTTCAGGTATACAAATTCGTGCGGTTTGTTCTTGTAAGAACAAATTTAATTATCATCTAGTTAAACATAAAGCTATTGAGAATTAGGGGAAAATAGAGAGGGAACTTGTGCTAAAAATGAAAAAAATAGACGATAACCAAGTGGCCAGAGAGTCATACATTTAGTTTTTTAAAAACAACTGTCATTTAGTTTTTTAAAAACAACTGTTAACTCGTTAGTTAAATTTGCCACAGTGGCCCTGAGTAAAATGTAGCAAATAGAGCCTGTGTCCTCCATTCTACACACAGGAAAAGGGAGCATTTAACAGTGATTGCCTTACAAATTGTTTATAAAGATCTTTTTTTTTTTCTTTTTAGTCCCTGTTACTTGGGAGGCTAAGCAAAGAAGATCACTCGAACCCAGGAGTTTGAGGTTGCTACGATGGCACTCTACCCCGGGCAACAGAGTGCGACTCTGTAACAAAAGAAAAAAAAATCCTTTTTTACAAAAAGGCGTATGTTCAAGTTTCCTCCTATGATTTTCTTACTTTGAGGTACTCTTCAAAGTAAGAAAATCATTTCCATTCCTGGTGTTGGTTAATGTACATTAAGAAAACAAACACACTTAAGAATTTTTTTTTTTTTAGTATAATTCCAGGAGGGAAAAAAAAATCTCATTGACATATATGAAGTGGTATGAATCTTCCCAGGAAAGTTCATGAAATGGAGAGAAAGATGAGAACATCCTCCCTTGGGGCAGCTGGAAACAGACTAAGCAAAAAACTGACAGTTCCTTCAGAGTTCACCTCTCGCAGGCCAATGGGACTTTCCTTCCCTTGTTTCCATGTATCTAAGAAAACGCAAACACACAATCCGCAGAAGGAGAGGATGCAGCCTTTACACGGGGCTGGCAGCTCTGAAATAAATCTCTCCAGAGGTGCCAGGCTAACCCTTAAATATGAAGACATAATCTTTGAGTTTCATAGCAGCATATGCATGAATCTTCCCCTCCCCCATAAAACTCCAAACATGAGCCACCACATCAAATTATTGCTTTTCAGAGCAATTCAAAAACACCCTACTTTATCACGGAAAGAATATTCCTTATGTATGTGAGTGCTTCCATTATGTCTTATTTGAAGGGAGAAAATGAAATAAAAATCCTATCTGAGATATTTATAGATCTCATAAAACCTGATTCACTCTCATAAGCTGCTGTAGGCTCCGCTGTCAGGTAAGGCAGAAATGCCAGGTGCACTGTGTTATGTTATATGTGCCTAATTCTGGCTCTTAAAAATATGAATGGATGCTGGAAAAACTTATAAGTAAGTCATAAGTAAGACTGGAGAGAAAGAAAGGAAAACAGGTTGAACATTCACATGAGCGAGCAAGTAAATTACAAGGATGTCAGACTAAGCCTAGTTTTGGGGGACAGTCTGCTATCCTTTCCCCAGTTCTAAGCACCAGTTGCCTAATGAGAGTTTATCCATGGACGGATCAAGGAACACCATATCCAATGCTTAGCACTCTGGCTCCACTCATTCATCATCTCTTAGACAGTCCAGGTTCACTGGGGTCTTTGGGAGACCAAAGGTACTATTTAGAGAAAGAGCATTGTGCCACTTTGCCTTATCACTGAGCAGGGAGTGGAGGAAGGAAAGAGCACTCACCGAGTGGATGTTATGTGCCACAAACTGTGCTGGAAAGTCAGTTCTTACGTAGGAATTGACAGCTCCATTCCACAGAAGACGAATGAGACCCAGAGATGTTAAGTGACTTTCTCAGGGTTTCAGCTCTGCCTTACCTCCAAGACTCTAGGTAATGTGTCTACTATAAAATGCCATAACCTTAGGGAGTATCCAGCACAGTCTAGATTTTCTTGATGAGAAAACCAAAACCTGGAAAGAAGACAGACCAATGAACTGTCTATTAAAAGGACCGATTCACTTTTGGCTTCTGCTCTAATGTCTCCTACATAACCAGTAGTCAGTAGAAATGCAAAAATTAAGATAGTTGGGCAGCCTGCCTCAGTAGGATGCTGGCTCAAACACTTTCAAGTTGTGTAACTTTAAAAAGCAAGCCATTCAACACCTCAAGCCCCAATGTCTCCATCTGTAAAATGGGGATGAGTATGTATTTCACAGGGTTGCTGTGGACACTAACTGAAATCATACTATGAGATGCTCAAATGATACTATCTTTAAGAAGTCTCTGATACATGCTAGATATTATTAGGATGCTTATTTTGATGGTAAGAAGGACACCAAGTTAAGAAAGGGAAGAGGAAAGAGTACTCTACCACTGGTTTTGTAACTCCTTTGCTTTGCGACCTCAGTAAGACAACTTGCTTAATCTTCCTCTGCCCCAATTTTCTCACCTCTGAATGGGAAATTCTGTAATATCTGCCTGCTCCCTAGTTACAGAAAGAATGTGCCAATCACAAGAGACCACGAGAAAGCCTTCTGAACAAAAGCTCAATACAGATGTTTATTAGACTCTCACAAGCAAACCTGGAAATCCCCACCACAGAAAACATCCTCTCTTGGCCCATATTATGGAAAGCAAGAACCTGAGATAGGAAAATGCACAGGTTAGGGTTGAGCACTCTGGGAATACAGAAGCAAAGTCAACTCAGTCTGACATTTAGCGGCACCTCCAGTGGAGCTCAGGAGAATCAGTTCTGCATGGGGCCTCCTCTCAGAAGACAGCCTGCGGCACCGTAGGCAGGGGCTGCTCCATTAACAGGGTCTATAGTGACCGAAAGAACAAACCCTGAGAAGCTCAAAAGCTGGGGGTTCTCAGGTAGGTAGAATCTATTTCCACTTCTTTGTATGTTGAGCAAATTTTGCCGCCTCTCTAAAAATGAGCAAAGCTCCGATGCTATGACCACCGTGTTGAATTCCTGCTAACTTGGCAATGGCAGGTGAAGGTCAGAGTGGGTCAAGAGCAGGCGGGTACTCCCTTGCAGGGCAACTACTCCACAGCTAATTGCCATTTTCACAGCTGGCAATCTGAGCTTCCCAAAAGGCATCCTTCCACCCTGAGCTCTGTGCTCCTCTCCTGATGTTCTCTCGCCAACCATACCCCCATCAAAGATAGTTTATAGATGAAAGGATGTAGCTATAGTACATACAATTTTGCAAACATCACAGTTTGAAAAAGAGGGATTTCTAAGGCTTCTTTGTGAAGATCACTACACGCCCACGGTCATTACCACAGAAGCTATGCCTTCTATGGGTGTGGAGGCAGCCTCCTTGCCCGAATGTTCTCAGCAGCAATTCTTCCACAGTTTATTTTTGCTCCTTTTACTAGAAAGATGGTTCCTTTGAAATTCTTTATAAACAGAGTCCACTTCCAAACAGTGTGGTCGGCCATTTAAGAATATGGAGAGCTGCTACCCAGCGCCTGTCTGGCATCACCCAACAGAAGTACATGCAAGCATCCATCCTTTTCAAACCACAGAGCAGGCTGAGGTAAGTGGAAAATCATGGCCAACGGCCTACTGAGAATGAATTATTTGAAGCACAGCAAGGCTGGAGTTTAGTGCCCAACACCACAAAGTTTCCATAAATGGAATTTGACCAGGTTAAGCAAACCTCTGGTGGGTCATAGGAAATGTGAGCCAAACAGGACTGCTTTAGACACTTCAGGGTGAGGGAAAGCCAAACAAGAAGGATGGAATGACACTTGGGCAGGTGCTATTAACCAATGAGCTCGATGAAACACGCCCATCAGTTCTGTGCTGCTTTATTAGAAACCTCCGGTACCCTCAGATTCCAAGATATACAAGAAATGAAATATTTCAATATAAGGACTAGGCACCTGCAACCCTCAAAATTAATGGCTCAAAGCCTTAGCTGCATCTTGTTGTCACCTGGAAGCTTTATAAATATGGATGCCTGGGTCCCTCTCAAAGGAATACTGATTAACTTGATCTGGGGTGCAGCCATGACTGAGACCCATTGCTAAAGACATTGTCAAATCTTAAGCCATAGTCATAACATACTCCCCAAATAACTACTGAATGTCTACGAGGTAGAAGGCTAAGAAGCAGGTACATATTAAAAGATGATTACCAAAACTATGCTCAGGGCATCAACTGTACTTTAAATCATACAACCTAACTGGAAAAGTAAGACAATAGGAAGAATGAAAGAGAAACAGGGGAGAGAAAGGGAAGAGAGAGAGGGAGGGAAGGAGGGAGAGAGAAGGTGTACTGTAAGACAAAACCAGAAACCAGCATGAGGAAGAAAAAAATTCTACACGAGAGTGTAAAGATAGTAGCAATTACTATTAGATGAGGGCAAGGGAGAGAGTTTCCTAGAAGATATGGCAACCATTTGAAAATAAAGGATGAATGGAATTTGGACAAAGAAAATTGGGAGGGGAAAGGAAGGAAGAGGGAAAAAGGCTAAAGGAAACAACATAAATAAAGACAGAAGCAGGAAACATAGTCACCCAATTTGGATGGCCTTTACTATACATGAAAAGAGAGGACATTTACCAGTATTACAGAGGCCTCATCTGGGAACACCTTGACTCTTTAAAGTTTGGCCTCATCCTATGTGTACCAGGGACCCAGTGACCGTTTGAAAGCAGGCCACACCAGGTGACAGCAGCAGAAAGACAAGTCCAGGGAGGTGACGGGGGCTGACCACAGCAATGGCAGAGGGAGTTATTGAACACCAATGCTGATGTACCACAGAAGCCAAATCAATGGGCTTTTTCAACTCGTGTAGATGTCAGCTAATTAAATTTTTTAAATCTAAGTTTTTATTAGATTCAAAGGAGAAAGAAGAGCCTCGACCATGAGAAGAATGGTCACATTATTAAAACAAAGAGACAAGCCAGGAAAAGGAAGTGATCCATGGAAGAAATTGAGGAGTTATGGGTTTGAGACATAGTCAGCCGAGGTGATGGTAAAACAACCCTTAAAGCCATTCTTGCCAGTCACATGTTTGAGTTCCAACTCAAACATGTAGGCCGGAAGCTCAGGAAAACGTGGAATTGCAGGTGTAGATTATAGCTGTAAAGAAATAAAGAAATCTTCATTTGGAAAGGAGATGCCTACTTCTAAGATCTCAGAAATAAAAGAGATCTGTGAAATGAATTCCAAGGGAGAACGCTCACAATTGTAGCATCAGAGAGGGCAAGCAGGTAGGAGGGGCAAAGAGTAACTGGGACAAAAAATGAAGAGAGCCCCTATGTTTCCTTTCCTCGGTAGGGAACAATTGTGAAAATTAGGCCTGATTCATCCTCCAGCCCCCAAAAGATTGTAAAGCAAGAAAGAAAATTCATGAAGGCTGAGTTTCTTCCCAATTGCTTATTATAATATGCAGTTCTTTTTGTTTCAGTCTATAAAACATTACAACCTCACTGCCCATCCAACCCTTTCAATAATTTTAAAAATTCAAAAAAGGATTTTCATAAATTGGTGTGTGGATTGGTGGTAAAGTTTCATGTTGTCCCTTCATTGGTGAGGTTTCAAAAACAAAGCCTTTTCACATTTGACGCTTTCTATGTAAAGCCCCAGTTCTCTCTTCCACTCCCTATCACTTATGCCTCAACGAGCTCTTCATAATCCTGTTCCACTTGTTATTGTTTAAAGGGCAGTACTTTTATAAGACTGGAGTTATACTTGGGAGCTTTTGTTTTGTTGTGTTTTTCAGTACAGTACACATTTTCCAATTCTCCACACACTATAAAAAGTGGAAAAGGAATTAAATCACACAAGTAAGCCTTCTCTGAAACATGCCATAGCTTGGTCTAGGATCTCGCCAATTCCAAAATTCCATGTGCTAGTCCTCCTCAATGTAAAAGGATGATTTTCTTGCCTCCTTTTTTTGGGGGGTGGGGGTGGGGGGAGAGAAATGAGAAGTGAGTAAAAGTATATTCAGAGAAAGAGAGCAAACCGATTTGGGCACCTGAAAGTGTCCTGGGCCCTGAAACAATCAGTTAATAAGAAGCTGTGTGACCTTGGAGAGTTCAGAGCCTCATCTGGTTTTAACAATCACTTAGCCCAATCCTAGTCTTTTAGGGATGGAGAAACCAAGACCCTTTCAGGATTTGAAATTCTGATATTGTGTGTTCCTTGCTTTGGTACAAGGCTAGGGACCTGACTTTCAATATGACCCTCAGGAAATGTCAATACACCCATATTTAGAAATAGCTATCACATATGGCTCGACATTAATTATTTTAATTACCTCTAATCATTTCCAAATGGCACAGACATGGATGCTGCTTCCTGGCCGTGATGGACATGTGTGTTCATACTGTACCCTCATCTGCCCGAAAGTGTCCAACCCCCACCGGGCTTAGCTAAAAGCATGTCCATAATAGAACTTAGTAAATCTGAACCATGTTTTATATACAAAGTTGTAACAATGTGAGTAAATACAGATAGACACCGGCCAGCACTCAGCACTCGCAGAACTGAGTATTTCTTTTGTTGGCGTGCTTGTTCTATTCCCTCACTTAATTTCGAACATGCTTTCTCTCCCCTACTAGAGTCAAGCTCCTAGCGCAGAACGTCAATCCAACTCAACTTTCTTTTGCCCAACACAGTATTCTGCACATAATAAGGGCTTAAGGAATAAAGTGTTTACTGTGAAATGTTTTCTGTGTTTTAATATAAGCAAAGAAAATCCCACACGGTGTGACTAGGTTCAGCTACGAGCTCAATCTGCAGTCACAGCTTCAGCAGGCTGATTCTAGACTCATATCCCGGCTGCAGCGGCTATTTATCAAGCACGTGGTGGGTACGGCAGCTGAAAGCTGGTCTAATGGAGAATGGGACAGACACAGTATATTTAACAGGACTAAGTTCTTAGGGTCGCACCCAATACCAAGTGAAGAAAACCAAAAGGACCCAAGGCCATAGGAATAATTCTGCCAATTAGCAGCAGGAAATAAGGGCAAGGTAGGAGAGCAGCAAGACCATGGCCAATCTTAGGTGAAAGCATATCTGAATCCCAGCAACACTTTTGTTTATTTTGGGAATTCTAGACCAAATAAGGATAGTTTCTCTGGTGGATGTTCTACAATGAGCATACATTATAAAAGACAAGGGTGCTTTTTAACTTGTGCATGTTACATATAACATTAATGATTAGATACTATAACTTGTTTCACCAACTGTAACACCATTAGTAGCTGAAGAATTTTCTAATCACTGTACAGACTTAGCACTTGGGGGTTTAAAACATTTCCACCTGTTTCTATTAAGAAAGCACTCAGTTGATTTGAGAGAACAAAGAGATCTGTAAAGAGACTGAATTTCTGCCCTTTACCCTTGTGGGACCACTCATGTTAAGTTGGGGAGCTGTCCTAAACTTTCAGCAAATCCCAGTTCCAACATACATGCTAATGAGTGAACCAGAATCATGAAGGCATTTTCTCTATTTCTTGGGGTCTAGCAAAGGTGATTAAAACCCCCTTGCACACTACTACAAACTGCAAAGACAGGGGGCATCAGTCTGGTATCAAGGCAGCTGTCCTATCAAAGCTGTCCCTATCAGCCAATTAGGGACTGGGCAGAGTAAACTGTATTCTTTTTTCTTCAATAGGTACAATGAATTATTTTAAAAGATTTCAAAGTCTTGTTGTATTCAAAAAGTTAAAATACAGGAATTCCCTAAAGGGAGAAGAATCTGAAGATTCACAAGAGAATGGACCAGTAAATGCCCCATTGAGACCCTCTCTAAATTACTCTTATTTAAATGGAGAGGCAAATTAGCCCCCAGTAGCTGAGAGAGAGGAATAGCCTACATTTGGATAGTAAGGTCTCTGACATACACCCACACAAATCATTTCAGGGCAAGGCTGTCACCCTGCATCTTCTGCTCTGCGTTTTAAATGGATGGGACCCCAACATGCCATTCTCCACAAGGTAAGGAGTAAGGAGGTTTATGGTAAATAAAGAATGGTGACTTCCTTTTCCCCCTACTAAGGACAGATGTAGTGAAAATAACTGCTTTATAATGTTCACCCACTTTCAATTACCAAACTACAAACAGGTATGTTTGTATGATAATGTTTGAGAGCTCCTAAATCTACACAAAGACGTGTCTATTAAAAGAACATGGAAATGAATCTATTAAAGAAAGGCGAGTGCGTGATTGATTGCATTCACAAGTGCTTTCATTTGTAAAGCTACATTTATGTAGTGATTGCACCCTTATAAAGAAAAATCTGGATAGCAGGAAAGTTCTAATTTTTTTTCCATCTACCAACTCACTGTTTCAAATTTTAGACAAAATAGATTTACAGTAACTGAAGAACACACAAATAACAAACAATAAAAAAAAAGCTATTTTACCCTTTCAATGTGGCTAGCAAGACTCCTTTGTGTCTACAAATTTCCCTGGGTGGTGCTGTTGCCAAGAAATTCTAATTCATGACAAGGTTGTCTGCAAATCGGGGACACAGGCAAAACCGGATGGATGGACCCTATAGGTTGCTTTGTTTTTCGGGCTGAGACAGCACCTGGCTGTAAAGGAGAAGCAATGTGGCTCACAGACCAAATCCCATCCCTGATACCATAAGACTGTTCTTAGAATGCAACCACTTCTGCAGCTTTTCCCCTAGAGATGCTTTGTATCAAAGGCCCTCGTAACAAGGTTCGGTTTCAGGATGCCTGAAACCAAGATGAAATTGCCGTGTTACGGGGACACTTTAGTTCTTACGGGGTAGCCAAGTATACCATTAGTATAAAACAATGGGGGGATGGGGAAGGAAGGAGGAATGTTCTATGATTTATTTATTTGTTTCCAGTAGCAGTGGAAAATTTTCTCTGAGCAAAAAGGAGGCCTGAAACTGACCCAATCTGCCGATTATGAATCAGCTTTAACAACGAACATAATTCCATAAGAGTTTTCAAGTAAACGTGTGGTGCTCCTTAATGACATGAAGCTAAGTCCAAAGAAGACTTAGAATATCATTACTTGACCTGTATTCATAAAATCACAAATTATAAAGAACATATAAAAATTCTCAATCTTTGAATTTTCTAGAAGAAAATAACTAAGAGTATATAATGTATCGAATCCTTTTTTACTTTCCAAGTCATCAGAGAATTCCCCCAAAATCATGATTTCTGTCAGCTACAAAAGTCATGACTGGATTTCCTTCTATTTGTCATCAAGTGGTACTCTATACACTACTCCAGCTTCTGTCCTACCCTTGACTTTTTCCTACTTTCGCTCCGACAGCTCTTGGAAAAATTCCTGCAAGTTTCCAAAGCGCTCAAGGCTAGTAGCCTTAAGAGTTGAGCATCAGCTGAATTCCATAAAATAACAGACCACAGAAGCACAGTGTAATTTACAGTTATATGACAGGCAGAGACGATGTTACTCGGGCCAAGTGCTTAAGTATGCAGTCAGAGCTCAGGAATGGAAAGCTGTTAATGTGGGATGTCCATTTAGATTTTAAAATTATACCAGCAATCATTTTTTTCAGAGTTGGAGCTATGTGGCCAACGCATCAATGTCTGAAAATCCAATGTCAAAACAATGATCTCCACATCAGAAGGTGGCCCTGTCATAGTCACTGACTTTGCCATAGGCTCACTGACTATTAGACAGGACAATTATCCCATATCATAAATCTAAAATAAAATTCACAAATACTCCATCCTCAATTTTCAAATGTACAGATGTTTTTGGCTTTATCGTCCAAGACACACTTTCTCTAGAAACTGAATCAGATTATCAGAATTTCCATATTTCACTCATCTCCCCGAGGCCAGGTACACTGTTCACTTTAAGAGAACATCTAATAATTACTCCTCACTTGACCTCTAAAATCCTGTTACCCCAGAGCATCAGGAAACTTCCTCCTGCCCAGGGTTCTTTGTAGCAACCTTGTTGAGCTGTTTTAAGCAAGGAAGTCTCAAAATTTCATCACCTGATGGTTGATTTGGAACTAACAGTCGCATATAACCATCACCATCCCTTACACCCAGAAGCAGCAAGGGGGTTCAGGGAGGGGGAGAAAGGAAGGGATAGAGACTTTGTCAACATTGGGTCTTAGGCACCTTCAAGAAAAGCAGTTATGACTACAAAGTCCAGAGAATAAAGCTCCTCCAAGTGATATCTTGTTTATAAGTGCTTCCCCACAAGTTGTGTCATGCCTCTGTAAAAGCAAGCCTCTGAAATAACTTGGTGAGGGATTTTAACATGAGAATGGCTGGCAGTCAGAGAGGGGTAAGGCAAGAAATGAAGAGATTCTGAAGGGAGAAAATTCCTTTGCCTGCAGATAGAAACTAAGCTGGAGGTTCCTTGAAGGGGGAAGAGGTGGATGGGGGAGGCGGGGGAGGGGAGAAGGAAAAGCAGAAATGGCTTCTTAGGAAACAAAAGATCTAAAACATCCTCTAATTGTCAAACCAATGATGTTTCTTTGCAGATCCAGAGTTTCTCCTGGATGGTCTAGCCAGATCTAGAAAAGCCAGTTTACCCTCGAGAGGCCTTCCCCCAAATCAGTCTTTACTACTGTGAAAACTTGAACCAAAACAAAGTTGTGTGATTCATCAGGAGAGAACGTTGTAACAAATAAAGCCAACTTTCTTCCCTCCAACACTAAGTTAGTCACAAACAAGGGCTGCCTTGGGCAGGCTGACTAAATCAACAGATTCCCGTCCCTAACCTGTCTAGACAGTTGTTAATATGCAACCGATTCTACACCAGTGGGCTGACAGTGTGAAATGAAAGCTATTTCAGAAATAAAATTCTGGCAACATTTTGGTTTAATTAGCATGTGAACATGTGAGATAAAAGGAGGCAGAAAGATCTAGTGAGACCCTTCATGAGATACAGTACTGTGAACGGCGGGTAAGGATGCGTGGAAGAAATGCCTTATGCTAAAAATGTATGAACTCTGTGTTTACAGAGTCAAAAGTATCTGCCAGCATCTTTGGACAGGAATGCATGCAAGGGACACACAGACTGGTACCTGGAGGAAAACTCACAGGCTCTGATCAGGGGAGGACAACTAGTAACAGTGGTCCAGTCAGAGGATCAGCTTTGCCACTGGACTCCTAATTCTAAAAGTTAAACCCGTCTTGCTAGAGCAGCATACATCTCCGCCTCAAGCTGGCAAATCCTGCTTTGGATCCCGGCAGAGGAAATTTAGCCCTTCATTAGCCTTAACAAGCTCCTGTCACTGAGCGGAGAAGTTCCACGGGCAGCCACACACAGAGGCTCTCACAGCCCTCTCCAAGGGCAAGCGGGTTTCTCCAGGACCGACTGTACAAGATCATACTTCCCATGTGCGAATCCCAACTGTCTTCTTGGACTTTCCATGGTGCACACTGTAGCATTTTTAAATACCCGTGTCCACCCACCCCCACCCACCATCTTTCCTGCAGAATGTCCCCTCAGCAGCTCCTAATCGCTGCTGAAAAAAAAAACCCACTGTTTCCGCAGCAGACCCAGCACTTTCCACTGACCAGCACTTTCTTTATTCCACTTCACAACGCCCAGCAAACTTGTCACCAGCCAGGCTTGATCCTCCCTGGGACGCCTAGCCAACTTGACATCCATGCCCTTCAGCATCCTAGGAGTTTAACTAGTCTCCTAAGACAAAGTCAGAGGCAGGGAAGCACACAACACCCTTTGTCCGAGATTGTGCTGTCTAACTGGAGAGGGACCTCAAACAAAAAAGAGAAACAAGGACACCCAACAGGGTGTTTTCTTCTGGAGGCATTACACTGGGGAAACCTACAATGCATTGTCAGCCTAAGATATATCTTCCCGTCCTACTTGAGTATCTTTTGTCACTTAGCTCTTCTCCCTTTTGCCTATCTCCTAATCTGAAAATCAGGCTTCTATTCTCTACTGACATTCACTAATTACAGAGAAAACACTCCACTTTGCTCCTAACCCTTCCCCCCCCCAATCTGACGGAAGCACCAGTTGAAACAGATGAACCTGATTTAAGGTACCAAGCAGGTAAGCTCATGCATGTAGGAACGTGGCATCTTGTCGCTTAAAAAGAAGCCCCAACCCACCTCCCCACCCGGCTCCTCCGAACCCCAGAAGTTGGGCAGGTCTCTGATGGGGGACAGTGAGCCCAACAACGTGTGCGCAAGGATGTGTGTTGGTGACTAGAACGCAGGCAGCTTGGACCTGGACCGGCTGCTCAGCTCAGCACATTAAGAGGTTAGGGGTGGGTGGGAAGGTAAGCGCATATGACTGTTTCAGAAAACATTTTTTAAAACATACAGCCAAAAATGGGGGAGGGGGGTCAAACAAATAAACAAACAAAAATTCAACCCAAAGCCCAACACCAACGCAGCCCCTGCGTCTCCGCCGCCGCCACACGATTTACACAAGTAATTTAAATCGTTCACCTGCTGCCAGGTCTCCTCCAGGGATGGCAAAGCTGAGAAGTAGCCGGTGTCGTGGACAAGTTGTAGCTCCTGGAATATACTATAACTAGCCAACACGTCCATGCTGCTGCTGCCGGGCAAAACGGGAGGCGAAACCCTCCCCCGAACACAGTTGGGTCTGTTTGTTTGTCAGTCTGTCTGGCTCACCCCCCAAGAAGGCAGACATCCAGTGGCCCTTTTGTTTTGTTTTGTTTCAGTCAACTAAAAAGGAAAAAAAATCAATGCAGGAGAGGGAGAGAGGAGGTGAGAGAGAAGAGAGTGAGTGGGGTGGAGGGAGAGAGGCATCCAGCGTGTACAGTGCAGACGACTGCCAGGAAAAGGGGACTTCTCCACGGGAGTAACAATTCCCTTCCAGGGCTCTAATCACTCCAGCTCGTGGATCAGGAAGGGGGATGCAAACTCACTGACACGAAGCTGCCATCTATTTCTGCAGCGCTGTTCGCTCCTAATGCAATCTTTGCTCTTTATTTTGGGAGGTTGCATTTTTTTTTTCTCGCGATCGCTTCTCCCCCCCTTCTCTTCCCTCCCCACCCCCACCCCATCCTTGCTAGTTTGTAGTCCCCCCCTTTTCTCCTCCTCCTACTCTTTCTCCTCCCCAAACTGCCCCCCTCCGCCCGGCTCTCCGCGCAGCCGTGGGATCTCGGAGGAGGGCTTCCATTAGGCCGCGTGTGACCATGTAAGGTAAACAGGGGGCTCATGAAGTCACTGAGGACCAATCGAGAGCGCGGAGCGGGGCCAGGGGCGGGGCTGGGCCCTGACAGCGGGCGAGGATTGGTGCGCAGCGGATCTCCCTGCTGCCTTACAAGGCGGTGCGAGGCGAGCTATTTTTAGAGGGCTATATAAGGGGGCCGAGGCGGCCGCGCGGCGGCTGGGGAGCACGAGAGCGAGCGCGAGGGACGGGGAGGGCAGCGGCCACACTCGCGCCGGCTCCCGAGACGCCGGGGCAGCAGGGCTTGGGCTACGTGCCGGCCTCCGACCCTGGCTTTGGTGCCTGGCGAAGCCGGGCCCGTCCGGAACCCGCGCCCCTAAGAGGGGAAGGGTTCGCGTGTCGCCGCGGCGGCGTGGACGCGGCCGGTCAGGAGGCGACGGTCCAGGGCGCTGGATCAGGATGCCTCCGGGAGGAGGGACCGCGCGGGAAAGCCGCGGAGACGCGGCCGGGGCGGGGGCAGGGTAGGAATGCCACTTTCCACTCCGCCTCCCGCGGGGCCAGGCACAGGTCGTCACGTACAAATAGTAAACAGAACAGCTACAAAAAGGCACCGAAAGCCGCTTCACGAATTCTCCGCAGGCTGCCGAGGTGCGGAGAGGAAGCAGCCGATGAGGAAGTGCCACACAATGGGAGAGAACAAAGGGGAGCGGCGCGGGGAGCGACCCGTGCCCGCCCCCGCGCCGCGCCAGGCCCCGCCCCGCGCCGCACACCCCGCCCCCGCGTGCGCGTTCCCGCCGCCCAGAACGCGGGCCTGGCCCAGGTCAGGCTCCCGGCTGGGGTCGGTTGCTCGCGGCCTAGCGCTCCAGTGAGTGTTACGGAGAATACAGGGAACCCAGGCAGTCCAGGGGCATGGGCTGGAGCCAGCAGCTTGATGGGGATCCTTTACGTGGGCCTCACCGTGTGGCTTCCAGCAAGGCGTCTGTGCAGGCTGCGATGGTGGGAGAGGAACCCGAGAGCTGGTTTGTAGAGATACCTACGTAGAGGTCTGTTACCTCTGAGTTGAAAAGCCCGCACATCGTACATCCTTAGGCTGAGAAGGGGCCCCGCACCCCCTACAAGGGTTGGCCAATTGTTTGCTTGACCTTAAATGGTTAGTGTCGTTCAAGCTTCTCCAAAATGCACTGTGAGCTGAGCTGCTACTTTTGGAATGACTGCAGAATCCAGTACTTGCACAGACATGAGAAACTTGGTCCTACCAGAAATGGAAGAAACGCATCCATCTTAGTCGCCCTACTTGCTTTCCCTCTCCTTGACTATGTGGGACTTGATATCATAGTGAAAGATTCTGTCTTATAAAACGAGAACAGCTTGAAATTCAGTATTTGCCAGGGGAAATTAAACGAGAATTACTGGGATGGAGAAAAGTCTGGTTTATTTACTTGTTAATGTCTGGAATTCTGTGGGTATCCTATAACCTAAATGCATGGAATGTGCAAGGATGCAGCCACTTAACTGGCTGCATGACCTTGAGCAAAGTAGTGGGGTCACAGCCTCTACCTACACATCTCTGAAACAGTAATAGTGATACCTGCTTGCCTAGTTGTTAAAAGTCAAAATAATGGTTACAATTCACCTGGTGTAGTATCTGGCACTGTGAGCTGAATACAAAATGTTAGCTATCATTGTCTCCTGACTTTAGCTCAGTAAACTGATATCTCAACTAATGGGCCCCATAGGGGAATATACTGGAATCATGGAGATAGAGTGGGGGTACAAATCCCTTACTAATTTATTTTTGTTTTCCCCTCCCCTCCTCCACGCTATTTCACTTGGGGTTGGGTCTGATGCACCAAAGCCATTGAAAAACACTAGGGCAGAAAACATGTTCATGAGTAAGAGGAGAAGGAAAAGAACTTGGATATAGGAAATTTTAGAGGGAAAAGGCAAGACCATACCATATACTTCAATGTTTGAAATTCAAGTTAACTTAGTTTTTTTGTTACTATAACTACTTTTGAACAAAATGATGTTTTCTGTTAGCTTTAGAGTTTGAAAATTTGAACAGTAGTTACCATCAAGCTACAATGTGCCTTATGTACATGTAAACATTTTATATGCAATGTATCATTTTATCCTAAAGACAGCCCCAAGATAGGCATTTTTATTACCCCCAACTTTATGGATGAGCGTATCCAGGTTTGGAAGTACTAGGGAAGTTGATCAAGGTCACACAGCCAGCAAGTGGCCAAGCAGGAGTTCAAATTGAAGAGTATCTGACTCCTAAAATTGCTGTACTCTGGGCTCTGCAGGGGGAAAGACTGAGTTTCTTGCATTTTAGTCAAGATGTGTTTATAAAAATCGCTTGGGTAGGGCTAGAAGTACTTCCATTGAGACTTTCCCATTTCAGCCATCCAACTCACAAATAATTCCACCAAAATTTTACAAAGTAAATCTTGCAAATCTCATGACCTTTTTTCAAAGCTTTATAGAATATTTTAGATTCCTTGTAAGAGATTTATGCAGCAAGATGTTCCAAAAGGTACGTTTTCAATAAAAGTCATATTTGACTACTTTTTATAGCCTAGAGACCCTAGGGTCACATTGCAAAACATTCAAAATACCCAAATATACAAAATAATCAATCAATTAATATCACAATGAAACTTTGGCAGTTCAGCAAACCAAAAGCAAACAGCATTGTTGTAACTACCATTTATTCAATGTTTTCTTCATACCTGGCTTTTTACTCATGCTGACATGTCTTCGTTGCAATCCGATGAGGGAGCTATTTGTGCTCCATTTTTACAGGTGAAGATACTGCAGTTCAGAAAAAGCCCCTAATTTGCTCATTACCATATGTCTGTGAAGTGGCAAAAGCAGATTCAAATATAGGTCTGCCTTCAAGTTGACTCCAAAATGTATCTTCTCCACAAGCATTGCCTTTGAAAACAAAGATTTTTCTAATAATACCACCCTTTGGAAGTAATCCTATAGAAAACAACAAGAATAAAGACTATGCCCCCTCCTCAACTTATAAATGAATGAAGATATTTTAAGAATAAAATGGTAAAAATTTACTATTTTAATCAACATAATCAAGGCATCAGACTGTACCACCAGAAAAGTTCTGCTTCATTAATATAGGAAGTTCTTATTAGCCCAGTTTGATTAATACAGGTAACAGCTCCTCAAAGTAAATCTACTTAAAACAGGGACCAAATTTCAGAGCAATTAGTGAAGAAAGGATTGCAATGTTACTAAAACACATTTATGCTATCCTATGCAAGCATACTTCCTTTTATTGTGCTTTGCAGATAAATTACATTTTTTATAAATAGAAGGTGTGTGGCAAACCTGTGTCAAACGAGTCTAACAGAGCTCTTTTCCCAATAACATGTACTCACTTCATGTCTGTATGTCACATTTTGGTAGTTCTCTCAATATTTCAAACATTTTTGTGATTATCATATCTGTTATGGTGATCTGTGATAGCTAGTGTTTCTACTGTAATTATTTGGGGACACCACGAACTGTGCCCAAATAAGACAAGAGAACTTACTAAATGTTGCGTGTGTTCTGGCTGCTCCACCACCTTGTTAGTCTCCATCTCTCTCCTCTTCTTCAGGCCTTCCTTTCCTTGAGACACAACAATATCAAAATTAGGCCAATTGGGTGGCGCCTGTGGCTCAGTGGGTAGGGTGCCGGCCTCATATACCGAGGGTGGCGGGTTCGAAATCAGCCCTGGCCACGCTGCAATAAAAAAATTGCTGGGCATTGTTGTGGGCACCTGTCATCCCAGCTACTCGGGAGGCTAAGGCAAGAGAATCGCCTAAACCCAAGATCTGGAGGTTGCTATGAGCTGTGACGCTACAGCACTCTACTGAGGGAGACAACATTCTATCTCTAAAAAAAAAAAAAAAAAAGTACGCCAATTAATAACCCTACAACAGCCTCTAAGATTTCAAGATCAAGAGAGTGATTCATCTCTCACTTTAAATCAAATTCTAAAAATGATTAAACTTACTGAAGAAGGCATGCCTAAAATGGAGAGAGGCCAAAATATAGGACTCTTAGCCAAGTTGTGAATGTAAAGGAAAAGTTCTTGAAAGAAATTAAAAATGCTACTCCAATGAACACTCAATAATTAAAGAGGGGGAAAAAGGCCAAATAGTCTTATTGCTGAAATGGAGAAAGTTTTAGTGGTCTGGGTAGAAGACCAAATATTTCCCTAAACCAAAACCTAATCCAGAGTAATCTCTCTTCAATTTTATAAAGGCAGAGAGAGAGGAGGAGGCTGCAGAAGAAAAGTTTGCAGGTAGCAGAGGCTGGTTCATGAGGTTTAAGAAAGGACCTGTCTCCATAATGTCAAAATGCAAGGTAAAGTAGCAAGTGCTAATGTAAATACTGCAAGTTATGCAGAAGATCTAGCTAAGATAATTGATGAAGGCTCTTCGCCTGTGGCTCAACGGGCTAAGGGGCCATGTACACCTGAGCTGGTGGGTTCAAATCCAGCCTGGACCCTCCAAACAACAATGACGGCTGCAACCAAAAAAAAAAAAATTGCTGAGCATTGTGGTGGGTGCCTGTCCCAGCTACTGGGGAGGCGGAGGCAGGAGACTCACTTGAGCCCAGGAATGGGAGTTGCTGTGAGCTGTGATGCCACTGCACTCTATCCAGGGCGACAGCTTGAGGTTCTGTCTCAAAAAAAAAAAAAAAAAATCGATGAAGGTGGCTTTACCAAACAAGATATTATCGGTGAAAGTGAAACCGCCTCCTATTAAAAGAAGATGCCATCTAGGATTTCATAGCTAGAGAGAAGTTAATACCTGGCTTCGAAACTTCAAAGGGCAGGCCAACTTTCTCATTAGGGGCTATTGCAGCTGGTGACTTCAGGTGGAAGCCAGCTTTGAAAGTCCTAGGGCCCTTAAGAATTATACTAAATCTATTCTGCCTGTGTCCTATAAATGGAAAACAAAGCCTGAATGACAGTATATCCGTTTATAACTAGATCTACTGAATATTTCAGCGTACTATTAAGACCTACATCTCAGGAAAAGAAAAAATAAAGGTTCTTTTCAAAATATTACTGCTTATTGACAATGCACCTAGTCACCCAAGAGCCTTTGTAGAGAGGTTGTTTTCATGACTGCTAACACAACATCTATTCAGCAGCCTATAGATCAAAGAATAATTTCAGATTTTATGCTTTAGCATTGAAGAAATACATTTTTTAAGACTGTAAGTTCAATACATAGTAATTTTCTGATGAATATGGACAAAGTAAATTGAAAACCTGGAAACAATTAACCATTCTAGATAACATTAAGAACATTTGTGATTCACAGGAATAAGTGAAAATATCAACATTAACAGGAATATAGAAGTTGATTTCAACCATCATGGGTGAGTTGGGGGTTCAAGACTTCAGTGGAAAAAGTATTATAACTATAGATGTGAGGAGATAACAAAAGAACTAGAATTACAAGTAAAATCTGAAGATTTGACTAAATTGATGCAATCTCATGATAAAATAGGTAAGGACTTGCTTCTCATATATAAGCAAAGAAAGTGATTTCTTGAGATGGAATCTACTCTTGGTGACCATGCTGTAAACATTGTTAAAATGATGACAAAATATTTAAAAATATTACATAAATGTAATCAATAAAATAGTGGCAGGGTTTGAAAACATGGACTCTAATTTTGAAAAAAGTTGTACTTCGGGTAACGTGCTATCAAACATCATTGCATGCTACAAAGAAAGCTTTAATGACAAGAAGAGTCAACTGATGCACCAAACCTCATCGTTATCTTATTTTAAGAAATTTTCACAGCTGCTCAACCTGCAACAATCACCATCCTGACCAGTCAGCAGCCATCGACATTGAGGGAAGGCCTTCCACCAGCAAAAACATTAGGACTTACTCAAGGCTCAGATGATCATTAGCATTTTTAGCAGTAATTTTACACAGAGTGCTATCGCACACTTGATAGACTATAGTATAATGTAAACATGGCTTTTATATGCACTGGAAATCAGAAAAGTCACGTGACTTCCTTTATTGTGATATGCCCTTTATGGCAGTGGGCTGGAACCAAGTTCAGCAATCTCTCCAAGGTATGCCTATATTTAACAAAATTTACATTGTAAATCCAACTATGTGCTAATTGTAGAATAAATAAGTAAATCAAGAAAATCATTGTTGGCTTAATTATTTTCTACAAAATGTAAAGCAGGGCTCAGAGCACTATAACTCAAAGTACAGTACCATGGCATACTGAGCATTTGACCTGAAGGAGAGTGGGAGACCTCTCTGTGATCCCCTTTTCTTCCTTAAAATAGGTCATAGATACTAAAATTCCCCTTCTTCAAAGCAAGGCATAAAACCTAAACTGTCAATCTCTGTTTTCTCCTGTTTTCTGCCCTGAAGAACCTTTTGTTACAAGTCTTCTGCCCCTTACATAAAGGCCAAAGAAAATCTGAGCAAACAGGCCTTGGTAAGTTTCCCCCCAGTTCAAGGTGTTTACCCCTTTTTCTCTGATCATACTTTGACATGACTGTCCATTCTTCATCAGACCTAAGCATAAAAATACAGTTTTCCCTGGATTTGGGGATCAGGGAGTGTCCTCATTTCTAAAACTTTAAATAAATTTGCTATGTTTGTCTCTTGGTAATCTGTCTGTTGTTGTGGGCTTGGGGCATGTCAGCCATGAATCTTTGGATCATACCTTACAACATGATTTATTTCATATTTGAATTTTACAGCATAATCAAAAAGAGGATCATTTTGGAAAAATGTTAAAGGGATTTACCAGTTTTCCCATGGTCCTCAATTAATTCTTTGTATTCAAAGTATTCTCTTCTAAAGCAACAATAAAATCATCTTTCCTATTGATATTACCTTCATTTGTTAGTTTAACTCTGCAGATGGTCACTTGTCAGTGCATTTACCAACCTCACCTTCACTGACATCATAAAACCTTATACCTTTTCGAGGGTCTTTTATTTCAATTTGCAATACAATTGAATGTATTTGCATTCCATTGTAAGTGTTTACCACCATGGGTGCAGGAGAGAAGGCTGAGATTAAGAAGTGATATTTGAATGGGGACTAATTAGTAAGCATTTCCATCATTAATAAATATTTTCATGTACTTAGACTTGCTTCACTTCACAGTCTTAACTATAATGGAGGAAAGTGTGAACTAGAGTGTCAGAGACATAGAGGGCAGTAAAAAGACTGCCTGAGAGAGAGACATAGTTTGAATTTGGAAGAACATGTCCATGATCACTTGACAGCTGTTTCATGATTGAGTTAAAAAAAAATGGTGGCTACTTCAGGCTTCTTGTATCCTGGATAAAATATTCTCGGAACATACACTCTCTTTGATTGCATGCTTTCCGCGTATAGTTTGGCTTCCCAATTGTTCTGCCCACAGGGTGGAAATGTCCTGGGTACAACCACAGGAGCCTGGTCACTGTTATAGTGCTAGCTGTTGTCAAGTATTACAAAGACATTATAGTTATTTGTGTGTTCCTGGAGAGTTGAATTAGCATGGGTATGACTCCCTGGGTGTGGTCAATTCTGAGACACTAACATGTTGAGGGTTTTAGACATGAGGAGGTGTGTCTTGGTGATTTAACCAAGAACTCTTGGCAGGTAGCCTTCTGTCCTTCAGAAAACATCTCAATATTGCCATTAACTTTCCAGAATTCTGTGGGTATGTTATAGTTTAATAAAACATTTATTTTTAAGTATAATGCCAAACCGAGTCTGAATGTTATATCTTGCATTACAGTGGTAAAAAGGGACCCTGGTACATTGTGGGTGATGGACATGTGGTTGGGGAGGCAATTTGCTTCTTTCCTCTAGTTCAAGGGGTCTACTGCTTAACAGAAATTCACTGACAATAATGACAAAGAAAAGAATTCAAGAATTCAGCCAAAGTTCACTGTCAAGAATGTCCTGCCCAGACCTTAGAATGTTAGCCATTTATCGCCATTGTGACTTGTGTCATGAGATTCCTATGGAGATTGGTATCAGTAGTCACTTTTCTGGTTTGAGCTACCAACCTTAAAAGTGTCAGTATTCTCTAAAGAAGAACAAAATCATTTAAATTCAATCAGTCGTTCAACATATATTATATAAAACATTCCTTCTTTAACATATATTATGCAAAGCACTTAGGTTGAAAATAAAATGGTAAACACAGACCCATTACCAAGATCAGTGTCTGAGATGGTAGTAACTTGTCTCAGAAGTTACAAAAGGCATCTGAATTGTCTAGTCTAACCTTCATCAGATACACTGTTTCCCTTTGCAATTTTCCTTTTAGAAGATGCTTAGTTCTTCCAGTGATGGAGAACCCCCAGCAAGCACAGGGATAGGCCTCATGATTGAACCTAATTGGCTCATTTTTCTCCATCTAAGAATGTTTAACGTTTTCTGGACAAAGATTTTGAGAAACAGGCCAGTAGCAAATGAGAAAGAGGTTTTTTAAAATAATAAAAAGAATTACTTTTTCTGTATAATGATAGAAATGAATGCCCACGTAGTTGTGATGTTAGTGATAAATTAAGTTACTAATGTTTTAGGGATTGTTACCCTTTGTGGTATGTGAGGCACCATTTGTAATACTGTGTTATATTTCAACTTGAGCATTTTTTGTTATGACATGTTGAATACAACATTGTGTTACTATTAATATATTAAACATCACTGTCAATGTTTTATCAGAATATTATCATTTTTCTTTTAACAGTGACATTTCCAATAGATTTGGTGTGCAGTTAATGGGATTTAACAGCAGAATGCATCTCAGATTTTTGTAATGGAAATCAATGGGAGAATAAGATTGATTTGATAGAAAGTCTCTGTCCTGCAAACTTTGCTGACAATGACCATTCCTTTAAGTGAGGGATACACATTCTACAAGTGCCTAATGATGAGTTTTTGTGTATATGATAGATCTGGGTAGTTTGGAAGATTAATAATGTTGGCAGCAGCTTTTGCTGATGGGTAGCTCATTTGAATTCTACTGGATTTTCTTTACCAGAAGGATGGTTATTTAAACCATTAGAAAAGACAGCTGAGTCATAGTTTTTTAATAGTGGTCACTGTGTTTCTCAGGAATAAGCTAGTCAAAGGCTTTAAGGCCAGTTCATTTGTGGGATCTAAATGGGAGAAATAATGTGTTAGTGCCTGCCTCAGAATGCTTCACCATTCTCTTCCAACCTTTTTCTCTTTCTACTGCTCTGCAATGCTCAGTGATTTTTCAAACCAAATGTGGTCATGTTTATACAGAGTCATTCCCTTTTGGCTTCTCCCAAAGCCAGACATCATGGATGGCATGCTCTTTGCCTGCTTTTGTTATTTGGGGAACTAGAGCAATCCCATTTGATGAAGGCCAAGAGGCAGGACAACTCAGAGTAGATAGCTCAGTGCCTCTACCTGATTTGTCCAAATGTGAAATTCCTCCCAGCTCTCTCTCTCTCTCTCTGCCACAAATTAAACTATTCTTTGGTTTTCTACAATATCGATTTTCAATCTTTGAGGAATGTGATAAATCAGTCCCTTTTGTTTGGTCCTTTCTAGATGTTCATGTGCATGACTGCCTTTTGAGATTACAAATTCCTAGCATTGGCTGATCACCATATAGAGAATCTATTATGTGCAATGGTTCAAATAAACTAATATTTTAAAAAATGAATTAAAGGACGTACAAGATGTTTTTAATAACATTTAAAAATATTACTCTTTCTCCAATATTGTTTGCACTGTCTTCTGTCAAATTGGCCTAACCAGGAGAAATGGTATTAGCTCAAATGACATGGAATGTGCTTGAAAGAGAATAAAAGTTCTATGCTTCTAGCGAAAATCTCTGTAATAAAATTACCAGAATCTACACAAAGTATATGAGATATATAAAAGAACCCATGTCACAGAGTGCTGTGTGTGTGTGTGTGTGTGTGTTTATTTCTGATTAATATGAAGGTACGCATGATTAGGTTACATATTTGCATTGTTAGGTAAGGTCCCTATTGAAGTTGTGCCCCTCACTCAAGAGGTACCCTTACATTGTGCCTATTAGGTGAAAACACACCAATTCCCCTTCTCCTCCCTCACCTCCCCATCTTGAATTAAATAGAGTTTGTGTCTTGTGTGAACATGTATTAGTTTATCTACTGGCTTCATTTTAGTATTGAATGTGTTGGATACTTGCTTTTCCATTCTTGTGATACTTTATACTAAAGAGAATGTTCTCCAACTCTATCCAGGTAAATACAAAAGATATAAAGTCTCCATCTTTCTTTGTGGCCGAATAGTATTCCGTGGTATACATATACCACACTTTATTAATCTATTAATGGGTTAATGGGCACTTGGGTTGGTTCCACATCCTGACAATTGCAAATTGAGCTGCAATAAACAATCTAGTTCAAATGTTCTTATGATAAAAAGACTTTTTTTTCTTCTGGATAGATACCTTGTAATGGGATTGTGGGATCAAATGGAAGGTCTATTTTGAGTTCTTTGAGGATTCTCCATACTTCTTTCCAAACAGGCTGTATTCATTTGTCATCCCATCAACAGTATAAAAGTGTTCCCTTCACTCCATATCCATGCCAGCATTTGCAACTTTGAGACTTTGTGATGTGGGCCATTCTCACTGGAGTTAGGTGATATCTCAGGGTGTTTTTGATTTGCATTTCTCTAATGATTAGGGACAATGAGCATCTTTTCATATGCTTGTTGGCCCTTTGTCTTCTTCAGAGAAGGTTCCTTACAGAGTGCTTTAGAGATAATAGTCTTTTTAGAAATAGGTACTTTAGGCTGGGCACCTGTAGCTCAGTGGTTAGAGTGCTGGCCCCATGCATTGGCGGTAGCGTGTTTGAACCCGGCCTGGGACCTGCTTAACAAAAGAAAGAAAGAAAGAAAGGAAAAAGAAAAAATGTAGAAAGAATGTACAAAAGTTCTACATTTCATACTGAACCAGAAAAAAACTCAAATATCCAACTTAATTCTCTGAATTAGGTACTTCCCAGTTTATAGGGAAATATTGTTCCATTTGTTACATTTTGAGAGAGACTATAATCTTGAATATTGTAACATTTCACATAGTAATATAATAATAGACTTTTCTGTTAACTGGTAATAGCATCGGCAAAAGGAAAACTAAAGAATAAGAATTGGTTAAAAATAAGCTTTTTTCTACATTGTCCTTGGATAAACATTGTCCTAAGTGACCCTTAAGATCACTTGGGCTGGAAATAGATCTATTTTGGTGGCTTTAAAGTAAGCATTTGACAACCTTGAATTTCTCCTTTCTGATTTGTCTTTACCATAGCAGCCTTCTGATCTCTGATTTCATCTTCTGAATGAGCTAACATATAGGAGATAATTTTCATGCATTGTTTACTTCTTCTGCTTTTGGAGAAGTATGAATAAATACAAAACACCCAGAAACTATAATCCAAAAACTGTTAGTATTAAATAAAGGACAGACTTCAAATATGAAAGAATAAGGGAAGAAGAAAGATAGAATAATGGATAATCATCATCATTCTAGCTGTTTCTCCCATGAAACACTGATCAAGTGATGTTGTTATTTAGATGTTAGTTCCTTATAAATTTGCTTAGCATGGATCAATGTCCCTAGAGCACAGAATCTCATTTGTTTATGGTTATTCACTAGAAAATTCTTCCAATTGTGCTATGTGTTTTAAAACATTCATCATAAATTGTTGAAAAAATGTAAATATAAAATTTCAAAGACAGGAAGAAGAGGAGGATGCCAAGAAGGTGGAGGAAGAAGGGGAGATGGACGTCAGTGGAGGGATGGGGAAACGGGAGGATATGAAAGCAACACTAGTTTTGAGTGAGGGCCTCTGTGTGTATGCATATATGTATGTGCATTTTTCCCCTTATTTTTATACTTCTTCTACATAGTAAAAGTGAATGAAGCTAGTTTAGAATAATTTGTTGGATGCTCACTAAGCATCAAGTGCTACACTAAATGCTCTTACATGGATTTTCCCATTTAAATCCTCCAAACACCACCAAGGAATGGATACTATTGGCATCATCCCTATTTTGTTAAGAGGTTACGTAAATTGCTAAAGATTCCAGAGTGCAGAAGTAATAGATCCTGGATTTGAACTCAATGAGACTGGATTTTAAATTTCAAAGCCCTAACTTCTTAGCTAAAATTAGCAATAAAAGCTAAAGCAAGCACTTCAAGAGCACGTCCATAAAATTGTTGTGGCACAACAGTGTGCTTGGGTACCCCTAAGATCCTCTCAGCACACCAATGTGCCATGGCACACCAGTTGAAAACTCGTTGATCAATTCACCAAGTAAATGAAGTAAAATCAAAGACGATAAGATCCTCTTAATAGATGCAGAGAAACCATTTGACAAAACTCAGCATCCTTTTCTGATAAGAATATTTAAGAAAACTGGCACAGAGAAAATAGTCCTTAAACTGATAGAAACCAGTTATGACAAATTGACTGCGAACATCATATTGAATGCAGAAAAACTGAAAGCACTGCTGCTTAGAACTAGAATAATACAATGATGACCATTATTGCTGCTACTCTTCAACACAGTGCTGAAAGTCCTGGCCAAAGCAATCAGACAAGAGAGGGCTATCAAGGGTATCCAACAGGGACAGAGGAGGTCAAACTATTGCTCTTTGCTGATGATACAATCTTATAACTTATAACCCTATAACCCCAAGGACTCAAGCACAAGACTCCTGGAACATTGTAACATTTCACATAGTAATATAATCACAGTCTTTAGCAGATCTCCAGATATAAAAACAAATGTACATGAATTAGCAGTCTTCATATACACCAACAATAGTCAAGCTGAGAATCAGCTCAAAGATACAATATCCTTCACAGTAATATCAAAGAAAATGAAGTACTGTCAGATATTTAACAAAGGATGTGAAGGATCTTTACAGAGAGAACTTGAAATACTGAAAAAAGAAATAGCAGAGTTTGTTAACAGATGGAAGAACATACCATACTCATGGCTTAGAAAAATCATCTTTGTTAAAATATCTATACTACCTAAAGCAATCTACAGATTTAATGTAACCTCCATTAAAATTCCAATGTCATACTTTGAGTTTCTTTTTTAAAAAAGTTCTACATTTCATACTGAACCAGAAGAAAACCCAAATATCCAACTTAATTCTCTGAAATAAGAACAAACCAGGAGGCATCACTTTCCTAGACATTAGGTTATACTACAAGTCTATAGTGATCAAAACAGTATGGTATTGTCATAAAAATCAAGTCATAGATCTATGGACAGAATATAGAATCTAGCATCATATTGCCATCTGACCTTTGAGAAAACAAACAAAATCGTACCATAAAGAAAAGAATCTCTATTCAATAAATCTTGCTGGGAGAACTGGTTAGCCACATGTAATACATTGAAACCAGACCCACACCTCTCAACAACTACGAAAATTAACTCATGATGGATAAAAGATTTAAATCTAAGGCATGAAACTATGAAAAACCTAGAAGAAGGTATGGGGAAAGCTCTTAATCTTATCAGCCTAGAGGAAAGAACTTATAAAGAAGACCATACTGGCAATCACAGCATCAACAAAAATAAGTGAGACTTGATCAAGTTAAAAAGTTTCTGCACAGCTAAGGACACAATCAATGAAGCATAGAGGTAATCTTCAGAACTGGAGAAGATATTTGTATGCTACAAATCCAATAAAGGGCTAATATCCAGAATCTACAAAGAACTCAAGCAAATCAACAAGAAAAGAGCAAACAACTCCATAAAACACTGGATAGGAGACACGAACAGAAATGTTTCTCATGAGGACAAATGGCCAACAAACACTTGCAAAAATGCTCATTATCCCTACTCGTCAGAGAAATATAAATCAAAACTACTTCTAGATATCATCTAACCCCAGTGAGAATGACCCACCTCACAAGGTCCCACCCAAAGCAATAGACGTTGGTATGGGTGTGGAAAGAAAGGAACACTTTGCACTGTTGATGGTTAGGACCACAAACTAGTATAGAGTCTATGGAAAGAAGTCCGGAGAATCCTCAAAGAACTAAAAGTAGATCTATCATTTGGTCCTGCAATACCATTACTAGGTATCTACTATCATGAGGACTTCTGCACACAAACATTTTTAGCAACACAATTCACAATCACAAAGACGGAAAAACTATTCCCAACCCAAGTGCCTTTCAACACATGAATGGATTAATGAATTGTGGTATATGTATACCATGGAATAAAATTTAGCCATCAAAAGATGGAGATTTTATATCTTTTGTAACAACATGGACACGTTTGGAGAACTAAGTGAATTGCAAGAATCAAAAAACAAGCATCACATGTACTTAGTATAAACTGAAACAAGTAGATTAACTACTACGTGTTCGCATAAGAGAAAAACTCGATTAAACTCAAGTAGAGAGACGGGGAGGGAGGGGTTGAGTGAGTCCCCCTCCAGCGGGTACATTACATTGGTATATTACACACTTCCTGGGTGAAGGATACAATTACAGCTCGGACTTTAACCTTACAAAAGCAAACTGTGCAACCCAATCACATGTACCTCATATTAATCTGAAATAAACAAACAAAAGATGTAAATAGAATGAAAAGAAATATGGGTTCAGTCCCTCTCCTGTTTTGCTTTGATCATGTGTGCTTGTTTTTCAATGGCCACTCTGAGGAATACTGACTAGAATGGGATTTATTCAAAGTAAAGACCAACCAGGACAAGAGTAAAGTTGGATTATACATTTTTTTGTTCTCAACACGTATTTCCCTTTAGGGAATCCAAATCTATTTCTTTTTATAAGTGTATCTCATGGTTAACTTACATTAAACTTACAATCAACCAGAAACCTGTAAGTCATTCATCACATGTGCTAATGTAAAAACAGGCCTCTCATTCTTTCCTTGTCAGTTTGCCCCAAGACAAGACTTTCATGTGTACTTATTAAACTTCTTATTTTTAAATTCAGCTCAAGGTTTTTTTCTGCCGAAATCTTTTTTGAGTCTTGTTTTTATGATCTAACACATTTATTATCTTTCTTAATCCTTTGTTACCTATAAATTGGATAGGCCTAATGATAATAGCTAACATGTATGAAGCTTGCTACCTGCCAGCCACCATTCCGAATGCCATACGTATATTTGTTCATGCTTATAACAACATTCTGAATTAGTTACTAATTATATACCTGTTATACATATATTATACAAAAAGACTTGGGCACAGAGAGGTTAAGTAACTGACCCAGGACCCCACTAATAAGTGGCAGGGCCAGGTGAGCTAACTCCAAATCCTGGATGTTTAGCCACTATCTATCCTGTGTTTTGCTGCATCAAATCTCAGAAGATAATATCTGCAGACAACACTAGCATGATGAATCCTTTTGAAAAGTTCAAGTTCCCTCCACGTTGAACTTCAAAGTACATTTAGGCAGGGGTACCTATAAACCAAGTGCATTTCTATGACACCTTTCTCATTATCTTGTGCATGAAGATACCATGAAGGGTTTCAATGGCTTTGCTTATATATACCGTGTCCATAATCCCTTTGTCTATGGCTGGATTACCTCTCAAACAAGGGAGGGGATTACCCCCATTGCACTGTATGGCCAGACTCCAACTCCAACTTCAAGGCCTAGGTTTCCTGAAAATTATGGCTAAGTCCATATAAGCTATCAGTTCATAATAATTAATTCTAGAATTTTGCTAAGAAATAATGTTAAGAACCAAAATATAGTCTGACCCAAGAAAGGATTTTTTGTGAACCCCCAAGTAGATTGTCATAGTGCTAAGGAAAGTAGAATCTTGGCTGTGGGCCTCTCTCTTGGGTATCCTTAGCATTGTTCTTTAATTTTTGGATAACATAGCCTGCTCTATTCTAATGCCTTCTAGACAAGTCTACACCATTTGTTTATGATTGCCCTCAGTTACATGTCTCCCCGTCCAACTAGTATGTTGAGCAAACATCCTAAAATAGGTCAGAAACTTTTGGTTCCTAACATCATCCTCGGTAGGGTTATTCCCCTCTGTGTAATCAGAATTTCAGTCTTGAAAACTTCCTGTTCTCTCAAGTCAGCTTCACTTTCACTGACACAGGCCTTGCTATTCCAAGTGTGCATGTTAAACTTAGAGAGGGAAGCTGGGCATGTGCCTCTAGCTTGGGAGACTGAGGCAAGAGGATCCTTTGAGCCCAGGAGTTCAAGATTAACCTGGGCAACATAGCAAGAACTTATCTCAAAATAAACTGTGAGAAACATTGTTACAGGCCATGGACTGTGAGCCATCTTTTTCTAAACTTATAAATGGCCTCCAGACCCTAACAGCCGATTCCATCTGGCCACACCCAGCCACCGGACTACTCTTTATTCTGAGGGAACAGAGCTGTCTTTCCTTCTGCATCAACTGATGGTACTTCCTGTTGGTAACAATTAGATTTTGAAGAACAGCAGTTCCCCTTCCACTTGCTCTAACTTCTACGAGGAGTCCTCTTTGTTCCAACCTTCCTTCATTCCTGAGACACACAAACTGAAATATCTCCCCTTTAATTATACTTTACATCTGAACAGGCTACTATATGTTCAAACCTACTTTTGTAGCTGCTATTTTATTTGGTCCTCACAAAACCTTCACAGAGTCACTAGAATTAAAATGCTAAGAACATAGATTATTATTCCCATTTGTCAGATAAAAGAGCCAAGGCTCAAAGACTAAGGCAACTTTTGTGGAACTGTACAGCAAGCAGTGACCAAGTGAGTGCCTTGTAGTCTTTCCAGAGCACGAGTTTACCTCCACTGTGTAACTTCAAACCTGTGGCTAGCATTGGAGGGAGAGTTACCCACCCTATGGCCATGCATTAAGCACAAGCATTTTCTCCCTGGTGGAAAATGCTATTGATTTTTTCTCCTACCTCCTTTTCCCCCTTCACTACCAGACTCCCTAATGCTTTGGTTGGAATATGTTCAGCTAAATACAAACTCCCAGGCTATCTTACAGGTAGGGGTACCAAGATTATGGTTCTGGCTAATAAGACAGAAAAGAAAGTCTTCTGGGATGTATTAGTTTATTGTAACAAAGTACAACAACCTGGGTGTTTCAAACATGGTCCTGGAGGCTAGCAGTCTGAAACCAAGGTGTCTGTAAGATTGGTTCCTTCTAAGGCCTGTGAGGAAATATCTGTTCCAGGCATTGTCTCTGGCTTATAGATGGATGTTTCCCATCCACATGAGATTCCCCCAGGATGCATGTTTCTACATCCAAATTCTACTCTTTAATAAGGACAACAGTCATATGGGGTTAAGGGTCACTACAACAATCTCATTTTAATGTGATTACCTTTGGAAAGACCTAACTCCAAATTAAGTTAAGATTCAGAGCTAGTGGGGGTTGGGACTCCGACATAACTTTTTTGAAAGGGGATACAATTGAATCCATACCAAGGGGCAATGTGGGTTTCTGGGAAAGCTTTTGCTTTCCCTGTAAAGGGGAGAGCAAGGAGTCCTTCTCCCGCTCTGCCTTCTATACAGCCTCAGGAGTTGAAGCTACAAGGCTGATTGTAACTGCGAGGGAAAGACCAAGAGAACCAAGGAGTTGAACCCACATCAGGAACTGCCGGACTCTGGATACCTTGTTACGTGAGGAGCAATACACTGCTATGCCAATAATCACTGTAATTGGGTTTTCTGTTAGTTACAGACAAATACATTCCTGATGTAGAAATTGCCATTCTCAAAAAACTGGCTTTGGATAATTTTATCAAATAATACTAATTAACCCCGAGTAAAAGTGTTAGTTATTATCAGGTTATGCTTACAAATGATTTAGATTAAGAATGGGGTTGAGTTAATTGAGTGAGGAAAGCTCTGGACCTTCCCAGACATTTTGAAAATAATGTCTAAGAAAAATGTATATGTTGGAGGCTATCCACCAACCACCAGCAGACTCCCTTTTGTTGCTAGCTCTTGAAAATGACTGGTGTCTTCCAGCCCCCAGTGTTGATCTTGAAGAGCCAACATAAAAGATCTTGCTTGCTATTCTTAGCGCTTATACCAAGGCTGGTGTGAGAGAGAATGAGGTCATGACTTATCACTCCCAACTGTGGAAATTTTAGCCAGTCCTTCTGTGTACTTTGACAACTGGACATGAAATCACCTCTGCAGTTAAACTTTATAGTCTTAAATGTACCTCTGTGCCCCATCTCATATCAGGTCCTGTAATGATCTTTTTCTAGAGTTCTTTGGAAGCCAAAGAAGTCTGACAACAGTGGCTGTTGTGTCTACAGGTACTGTGTGAAAGAAAGTACTCAGATCAGGGCCACTGACGAGGTCCCCTGAACAGCACAGGTGCTAGGGCAGCACAGGGGGGTTGCACATTCTCAAGACCTGTGGGTGAGGGCATGGAAGAGCTCGCCCTGGCCATGTCTTGCCACCCCTTCCCCCATCCTAGCCCTGCCTCTAAGCAAGAACAGCCTGTGATGAACACTATTATCCCCTCACATTTATTTCAGTTGCTACATGTCTGCTTCTTGGTTCTAATCTAGAAGGTTTAGTTAATTTTAGTTGACTAGCTCTTCTTTTAGCCATAATCCTAATAAGAACACACTCACAGAAGAAGAAAATTTTCTTTCCCTCATACTCAGGCATTTAATTTTCTTACATTGATAACTCTAAATAATTGAGTACCTATGTTTGAGGCACTGTACTCAAATTGCATAGTTATGTTACATATGTAATGTGTATGACTCACTAAGAAATCTTGCAATGTAGGCATTCATACCTCATGTTATGGAGGAGACCAAGAGAGATGAAATGCCAGTCCCTGAGCCCTACATAGAGGGCCACTGTCCCACAGGCGTCATTCTCACTGCAGGTTTGTACGTGCTCCTGTGTCCCACTGTCAAAATCCCAGCCTTTCTAAGCTTTTCTTGTATTGACTTTCTTCTTTTTCTTTTTTTTTCATTTTGGTTTATTATTTATTTATTTATTTATTTATTTTAATAATTTTATTAAATCATAATTGTGTACATTGGTGCAATCATAGGGCAGAATGTGCTAGAGAAAATTCTCTAAAGAAGATAGGCGCATGGCCTACAGACACATGAAAAAATGCTCACCATCTTTAATGATCAGAGAAATGCAAATCAAAACTACCTTGAGATATCATCTAACTCCAGTAAGATTAGCCCACATAACAAAATCCCAAAACCAGAGATGTTGGCGTGGATGTGGAGAAAGGGGAACACTTCTACACTGTTGGTGGGAATGCAAACT
>CAUYRH010007930.1:0-31868 GCA_963574655.1 Perodicticus potto
GGCGGGCGCCTGTAGTCCCAGCTACTTGGGAGGCGGAGGCAGGAGACTCGCTTGAGCCCAGGAATTAGAGGTTGCTGTGAGCTGTGATGCCACTGCACTCTATCCAGGGTAACAGTTTGAGGCTCTGTCTCAAAAAAAAAAGAAAATTCCTACTTTTAGGCAGGTGATCTCACCTGGCCCAGCCCACTCACACTGGCTTCTGAGGCACACAGAACCCTAGGACCTGCCTAACCCAGAAGACCCAGCCTGCTTGGAGCAGAGACACACCATCCAAGCTGGACAAAGACCCTTACCCCAGTGCCACCCTTGCCTTGCTGGGCACCTTTACTGAGATTCGACTTCTGCATGCCTCAGCCTCCTTGACTGACATCAGCTAGCATTCCCAGGAACAGTATGTGAGGCTGCTCCAAAAGGAACAAACAGGAATCCCCTCCAAAAACCTCTCAAGAACAGGGGGCAGCCAAAGCCATGAGCCATCAGGGAAATGGAGCAGCAAGCCAGCCCCAGATGGTGTTTCGAGGGATGAGGACAGACGGGAGTCATCTAACTGTCAAGTCGTAGGACACACCACTTGTGCACTATAACAAAAGCCCCGTAGGATGTGGTCATGAACAGACTATAATTGAATTCTTCAGTGTTAGGTGTGTGTATGGGAGGGACTTTGACCACATGGGGTGACAAGAGACACATAGCCTGAGATGCCACACCAGGCTGTCTTTCTCACTAGAAAAACTGTTACTACAAAATGGAAAAATTTTTCTCATCATAAAAATAACAAACTCAACATAAAGAGACCACAGACGTCGGTCAGGAGACAACTGTCAAAACTACCCTGAGCAGGCAGTGATCTGCCTTCTTGACAAAGACAGGCCTCTCTACTCTGTATAATGACTTGTGCCATCTACTCAATGCTGAGTATAAATTCAAGTGAAGGACCCACTTGGAGGCCCCCTCCCAGGCAGCTGAGGTGACAGTGAAGACGGGGCCTATCCACTCAATCCAGGCTGCCTGGATCTTATTTCCAAGAGAAGTTGGAATGTGGATGTTCATTTGCAATCTTGATTTTTTAGGTCCTGGCAGTTGACAGAGCAGTAGAATCCAGGTGGGGTCACATGACATCCCCGCAGGGACTCCAACACACCAGTTACTGTTCATCCTGACCCCACCCTCAAACCATCTGGCCTTCCTGCCATCCCCATTCTAGGGACAGGGCCTGGGGGGTGACTGGGCCCTGACCTACCTTGTCAAGCGCCTCTTGCAGCACACCCTCAGCGGCCTCCCAGCGGCCCTGAGCCATGTGGCAGGCCGCCTGTCCATTAAGCAGCAGTAGTGTAGGCAAGCACTTGTCAGCCATCTCCTGAAAGATGTAGTAGGCATCCTGCAGCTTCTCACCACCCTGTGAGGACAGTCTGTGTCACTGCTGGTCACCCTGTTGTCCATCCCTTCCCCTGCCTGTCCCCTCACACAGTGGAGGCCCACAGCCTGCCCACCTGCTTGCTACAGAGGCCCCATGCCCCTCAGTGCAGTCTATGCTCTGGTGAGGAGGCCAAATGATATCCAGTTGCCTCCCACCCAGCTACCCAAGTGTCTACTTTATAGATGTGGTAACTTCCACAGAAACATACAGAGACTCAATGCACAGATGGTGGGACTGGGCTCGGAACCTGAACCATCAGGTCACAGGGGCCATCAGAGGTAGAGGCAGCTCCGTGACCAATGGCCCTGACCTGCCAGCTTGCTAATGACTGTCTGATATTTGCAGGGGCAGCCTAAAGCCAAGGTGGGCTTTGGAGAAAGGTTAAATTACCAGAAAGATCTGTTGGGTTTGTCCCACTAAACTGGATGGACATTGCAAATCTATTGGCTAAGGCCTCAGCCCCCTGACAGGCAGGTTTTTTTTTTTTTGTAGAAATAGAGTTTCACTTTATCGCCCTCAGTAGAGTGCCATGGCGTCACACAGCTCTCAGCAATCTCCAACTCCTGGGCTTAGGTGATTCTCTTGCCTGAGCCTGCCAAGTAGCTGGGACTACAGGCGTCCATCACAACGCCCAACTATTTTTTTGTTGCAGTTCGGCTGGGGTTGAGTTTGAACCTGCTACCCTCAGTATATGGGGCCGGCGCCTTACTGACTGAGCCACAGGCACCGCAGATTTTAACAAGCCCATATAAAAGAACAACTCACAAAGGAAGTCAAGTCCCAGGAACCAGAAAAGAGGCTGCTCTCAGGCAGGGGTGCCCAGACCTGGGGCTGAGGACACCTACAGGGCTGCTAGGGAACAGTCAGAGCCAGGGCTGGCTAAGTACCAGTAGCCCAGAGAGCAGAGCCTAGCTAGGAGGAAGAGCCAAGCCACTTCTGGGTCTGGACCCTCCTTTCCACTACTGCTTGTTCACTCTGGCTCCAGCCAAGTCACTTGGCTCTGAAAAGACTGAGTGAAGTCATGGTTGAGAAAGGCCAGAGCCACACCCATAGTGAAAGGGGATGGTTCCTGCCCTATTCCTAAAGCCCTGCTGGAGCAAGGTCACTACAAGAGTGGCCAGTGGCCTGGGTACAGATAGGGGTAGCCCAATGACCCCACTGGACTGGGCACCAATGATTTCTGTGCCTGTGAGGCCTTGGGGCTTACCACGGCCAGGTTGACCCAGGCAGTGGCAAGCTGCGTGAGTGTGGCATCCTCATCCTGGTCCTGCATTCTTTTTAGCTCCTTCCTGGAGGCAGGGGAGAGAGGAGGAAAGGGCAGTGAATAGCCAAGGGCTCGCCTGGTACAGTCCACCTTGTTCCTTGCATGGAGCCACAAGCTCCCCTGCACACACATCTTCCACAACTGAATGCCTGGGCTGTGTGTGCTTGCCTGCCGCGTGCTGGTCCTGAGAGGGTTGGGTTGGTCCTACCCGCTATGCCCAGGGCACCCAGCACAGGGTAGAGCTCAGGAGAGAATCACTTGATTGAGGCACACTATGAACAAGTCTCGAGCAAGAGCCTTAGAAGCTGCAGTAAGAGACATGAACGGCCACCTACAGCCTCCAACCCAGTGACGCCACTTCCAGAGTTTGTTCTGAGAGATGACCCCAGTCAGAGCATGTGCCGAGTAGCGTGTACTTATGGGGGCAGCCTGCTCCATTCTCTTCTCAAAGAGGGAAACTAGGGCACTGAGAGCAATGCCTCCTGTCCTTTATAGAATAGAATGAAATAAAAAAAAAAATGAATGAGCAGCATGTAGGGTGGAGGATGGAGGCAGACAGGGAACGGCTCACCGGGCGAGGTCCAGGCGGTCCAGCTTCAGCAGAATCTGCACTGTCATGGCCATACTGCAGGACAAGGCAAGTGGGTAGTCAACAGGTGTTGCAGCCATCCCCTCACCAGGGACCCACTCCATGTGTCCCAAATGTTACTAATTCCTCTAAGAGAGTTTGGACCAGCAGTGCAGAAGGGGACACCCTTATTCCCACATTTTGCTGCTGAGCTTACTTGGGCCAGGGAGCTCTGGTGGGGTCCCCAGGGTGTAGACTTCCAGGCTCCCAGTCCGTACACTGCCCACCCCAAGAAGAAACTGCAACTGACTTCACTTGTGGACAGAAAACCCTGTCCTGGGCCCATCAACAGGACCGGGAGAGTGTGCACTCAGGAACAAGACCCTGCAGAGGAGGGACACACACTTGCCCCCACCTCTGCTGCAGGGCCCTCGGTCCACCCATTATCTCGGTTCCCCTCATCCCCCGGTGTGCAGTCACTCAAGGGGCCACTTCTTCCTGTGTTTCCCACCAGAAAAGGAACTAGTACCCAGACCAGTTTGGCCAAGTCCATTAATTTGCTCACTGTGTGCCATCCCTTATTTCCAAGCCCCTGCAGATCCCTTTGCGGATGGAGGTGGCATGTGAAGAAATACACGATGATCATGTGATCACCACCTAACAACACACAGAGGAAGGCAGGCACTGCTCGCAGGAAAGGGCAGGCATGTATTCTGTGACCAGCACCCGTGACTAGCATGGGCCCAAGATCCCACCCAGGTGGAGACCGGTAATGACTGACCAGCTCACACAGAGCTCCAACACCCCCACATCAGAAAGCCCTGAAGTTAGGCTGGCCTGAGGGTACCAAGAAGGCATAAGACCAGGCCCAGGAACAGAAGGCTGGGGGAGGAAGGGCACAGAAATCATGAGCAGAGACAAAGGCGCTTTCTGCTCTACCATTAAGACTCTGCAGCCCTGGGCACTGTGGGAGCTGGAGCATGGACAGGAGACCTGGGCCTCATTTCAGGGCTGCCTCTTTCACTGCTCCCATGACAACAGCCAGTGAGGCAGTATGCAGCCTGGGGGGCAGGGGTACCCACCACTCTAGGCTATCCCCCTGGTGCAGGGCACGCAAGGCAGCGTCCGGGTTCTGGTCGTGGAGGTAGATTGAGGCGGCCATGAGCAGGAAGGTGGTATTGGTTACATCCACACTCTTGCTCATCTCCCGGTCCAGCTCGGCCACAATGGCATCCCTGTAAGACAAGGGTCCACACCTGAGGCTAGTAGTGGCCAGGTCTCTGTGTGATCTCAAAAGGTCCTATTCCTTGGAAGCACACAGGCCCAGAGAGGGTGAACCAGACCCTAGGCGTGCACAGCAGCACTCAAGACTCACTTTCCCCTGAGGTACTTCTCACCCTATATAAAAGGGGAAACTGAGGCCAAGAGAACCGGGGCTAGATGCTCCAGGCCTGGTAGGAAGGATGTGCTGCAGGAAGGGTTGTGTCTGGCCCCATCCAGGAAGCATATGAATGACTCCCAGGGCCTTGAAGTGCCCTCAGCCTCAGTTTTCAGGGGCTATGGTGTCCATGGCACCCTGAACTTGGAGGGAACTGGCTGACATGGCGGGTGCCCCCATAAGTACAGGAGAGGAACTATGACTCTCACATCACCATCCCCAGGAGGATGGTAGTCCTCACTGAGACTCTCAAGTGTAACTGGCCAACCTTGTAGCCTCAAGCCCAAGTCTTTGAGTGGGACTTTGGCCTGAGTGCTGAGGGTACAGGAGCCCCAGATGACTGCCAGCAGGGGGGCCTTGGGCAGCCCCACTGCTGGGGAGGCTGCCTTTCGCTCCTGACAATCCAGGGTGTTGGCTGTGCCCCCCAGGCGGACAATGTGCTGGGGGCCATAGCTGGGCTGGAGTGCAGGCAATACCGAGGATCAGCTAGATGTGTCCTTATGCCATAGGTCACCTGAGCCTCAGTCTCCCTAACTGGAAAATACAGCCCAAACTCCCATTTCCGAGAGCTGCTGAGCAGCTGACAAAAGGTAGGCAAAGGAGTCACTGTCAGACCAAAGCTACTGCTCCCCTGGGTCCCTACGAGTTTCTGTGACCCTGTAAGAATCCACATGGCACTAGAGGACTGTTTAGATACCTGTGTCTGAGTACTCCCCCCAGGGTGAGGCACGCCTGCTACCATCCAGATTCCAAAGAGAACTGGCTGCAGCTCCAGGCCCTGATTTACCAGTAACTTCAAATCTGAGCTGGTTTCCTCCTCTGTGTAGAGGGACCACATATGGGGGTCATACAGGTGGCATGAGAGGCTCCCAAGGCTGCCTTGAAAAGGTTTCCTGAGGCCCCAGGCACATGGGAGTACATGGACACTGCTTTCTGTTAGTGCTAATGGTGTGATTTTTGTTTTAGGGGGTGTTTACCTGAGACAGGGACTCGCTCTGTCATCCAGATTGGAGTGCAGTGGCATCATCATTGCTACTCCAGCCTCAGTCTCCTGGGCTCAAGAGATCCTACTAGCTTAGCTTCCCTGGTAGCTGGGACTACAGGCGTGTGCCACCACGCCAAGTTGATTTTTTCTATTTTTTGTAGAGACAAGGTCTCACTACGTTACCCAGGCTGGTCTTGAAGTCCTGGCCCCAAGTGATTCTCTTGCCTTGGCCTCCCAAAGTACTAGGATTACAGGTGTCAGACACTGTGCTTGCCCTGCAGTGTTGTTAATGTGAGGTATGATTACTGATAAAGGCTCTGATCAACAGAACTCCCTTCACTGCCCAAGGGATGGTACAGAACACACCATGAGCCACCCTGCTTCACTGAGCACCTGCCCAGCCCACCTGCTTTACGTGGGTTCTTTTTTGTGACACTCACAACTAATGCTCTTGGAGAGCCCAGTGTTCCTCACTACTGAAGTACAGGGTCGGAGAAACAAGGGCCTTGGGAGGCTGCCTGTCTGAATCTCCTGGGCTGCTGTCACTAAGTAGCACATCCTGGGTGGCTTAAGACAGCAGGGATTTGGGTGGTGCCTGGGGCTCAGTGAGTAGGGTGCCGGCCCCATATACCGAGAGTGGCCAAACTGCAACAACAAAAAATAGACAAGCCTTGTGGCTGGCACCTATGGTCCCAGCTACTTGGGAGACTGAGGCAAAAGAATCACCTAAGCCCAAGAACTGAAGGTTGCTGTGAGCTGTGACGGCACAGCACTCTACCAAGGGTGACAAAGTAAGACTCTGTCTCTAAAAAAAAAAAAAAAAAAAAAAAAAGACAGCAGGGGGTAGCGCCTGTGGCTCAAAAGAGTAGGGCCCCAGCCCCATATGCCAGAGGTGGCAGGTTCAAACTCAGCCCTGGCCAAAAAACTGCAAAAATAAATAAATAAATAAATAAATAAAAATAAAAAGACAGCAGGGATTTATGTTATTTTAGCTCAGGAAATAAAGGTATCAGCAGGGCTGGTTCCTTCTGGTGGTTCTGAAGGAGACCCCATGCGAGGCCCCTCTCCTGGATTCTGGTGGTACATGTGCTTGTTGGTTTACAAATGTATCATCCCACCTCTGTAGGCTTCCCCTCTCTCTGTCTGCCTCCTTTTGTTTCTTATAAGGACGCCAGTTGTTGGTTTCAGAGTCACCCTAAATCTAGGATGACCTCATCTGAAGCACCTTACCTTAATTTGCTCTGCAAAAACCTTTTTTTTTTTTTGAGCCAGAGTCTCACTTTGTTGCCCTTGTTAAGAGTGCTATGGCGTAACAGCTCACAGCAACCTCAAACTCTTGGGCACAAGAGATTATCTTACCTCAGCCTCCCCAATAGTTGGGACTACAGGCATCCACCACAATGTCCAGCTATTTTTAGAGACGGAGTCTTATTCTGGCTCAGGCTGGTCTCGAACTCAGGCAATCCACCCATCTCAGCCTCCCATTGTGCCTTTTTTTTTTTGAGACAAGAGTCTCATTTTGTCACCATTAGTAGAGTGCCATGGCATCATACCTCACAGCAACCTCAAACTCTTAGGTTCAAGCAATCCCCTTGCCTTAGCTTCCCAAGTACCTGGGACTATAGGCACCTGCCACAACACCTGGCAACTTCTAGAGATGGGGGTCTCGCTCTGGCTCAGGCTGGTCTCGAACCTGTAAGCTTAGGCAATCCACCCACCTTGGCCTCCCAGAGTGCTAGGATTATAGGCGTGAGCCACTGTGCCCAGCCAAAGACCTTTTTTTCAAACAACATTGACAAGTACCTGGGATAGGACATGAACATATTTTTGGGGGACACCATTCACCCCACTATACCACCTCTGAACATGAACAACTCCCTAGAGTCTCAGGCCTCCTTAGGTGAAGGGAGATGGTGCTGGCGGTGCTGCCTCCATGGGATGAGAAGGGGGCAGGATCACAGCAAAGCATCACCCCCCAACATAAGTCCCATTCTTGTTAAGCAGGAGGGGACCCTGGGGTTTACACAGCCTGGCTTCCTCTCCTCACATGGCTACCATCCATGGGTGTTTGACCAACACTGATTTGCAACTCAGGGACAGGACTGGCATGACCCTCCCACCCCCAACCAGAGCTCCAAAGCAGACAATCCATAGGTGGCACAGCCACTTCTCTGGTCAGAGCCACAGCTGGCTGGGAGGGGCCTACCCAAGGGTCTGGGGTGAACAGTGCTGGTCAGAAACCTGGAGGAGCCCCTGTCCCAACCGCACCTCAGGCTGTCCTGGGGAAGGAGGGCTCTCTCGGGGTGCCCAGTGCTGCACAGTAATTGATATCTGCAGTTGTAGGTTCAGAGAACACCTCGTGGTCCCCAAGGACATCTACATGTATCATCTCTGACCCTCCCTTTTGAAACAGGCTCTGTCCCTACCCACCTACTATGCAGGCGAGGGAAACTGAGGTGCAGAGAGGTGACGGAATAAGGAGGTGGGCCACCCCATGTGAGAGACATCAGGGTGGACACTGTATAGGTTCGTGACAAATAGGCCTTGGAGAAGACCCTGCACCCAGGCTGGCCCGCCCTTCCCACTGGCCTCACCTCCGACTCTCACTGGCAAGGTATTCTGCAAACATTCGAACAGCCTGGAGCTCAGGGGCTGAGGAGGGCTTGATCTCATCTAGGACCACGCCGTACTTCCTCTGCAGTTGGGACAAACACATTTCAGACGCGCTGGCCCTCCCCAGAGGATTTTTATGTCCTCAGTCTGACTGTCAGCATCACCTGGCATAGCCTTCAGACAGGAAGCCCTTGCCCTGGCAGGGACCCCTCAGCCCCCCAGGGGCCACCACCACTGCAGTGCACTGGGAAGGCAGCATGGTGTGATCTGTCACAGGCTGCCCTTACCTGTCAGGTCATGCTACCCAATGCTTGAGTTGGAGACCCTGACAGGTTTTTGTTCCTTCCTATCTGTCTATCTCTAGTGATGACAGGCAGGGATAGGTGTGTCATGTGGGGGCAGGGCAGCGGCAGCAGCTGTGGGAAGTCAGAGCGTGTGCTCCGATAAAGCAAAAGTGTCCTCTCCAAGTCCGCCCCATACACAGGCCCTCTTGCTGATACCAGAGTGATCCCTCTGGTCACTTCTGGAACTGGGAGCCCACCCCTTGCTGTGTTCCCTCCTTAACAGCTTCTATTCTTTTGTTGCCATGTATACATGTTAATCTTCACCTTGAAGACACCCAAGGAAATTCTGGGTTGCACACACCATTGGGGCTAGGCTCAGAGGGGAACCTTCGAGGTCCAAGCACAGGGGTGGGCTTAGGTTCCAGAATGCTCCATAGAGGAAAAGGTGCACGCAGACCCAGAAAGCTGCCTAACGCTAACAACAATGCACCAACATCGAAGCATCACCAATGTCCCACAATGACATTAACATGTTAATTATGAGAGAAACTGCATATGGGGAGGAGAAGCAAAGGGAACTCTCTGTTCTCTACACTCAATTACTCTGTAAACCTAAAACTGAACTGAAGAAATAAAAGCTATTAATTTTTTAAAAAAATCAAGAAACACTGACATAGGCCCCCTATAGTCTAGTGGTCCAGGGCCTCAGTGACACAGGTAGCTACACTGACCGCTTGTGGTCACTAGACCATATGGGCCTGGACCCCCTCTAGATGGCACCTTCCTGGACTCTCGCCCCAGTGTTCTGTTTGTTACTCTCCTGTCCCAGAGTTCATACTGCCCCTGGTCACGGGCCAGCACTCACCTGCGCCAGGTACGCTCTGTACAGGAAAACGTCCCTTTCCACATCTCTCTCTGGGCTTGACAGCTGTGGGAACAAAGGTGGGTCAGGATATAGACGAAGACATAGCACAGCCCACACAGGTCCCCTGGGGGGACAGGTCCTTAGGGGCTAGATAAGTGGCCTACATGGGAGGGTCCCAGCCCTGGTCCTCCACTGCATATGACTTTGATTAAGTATGAATGGCTATTGCTGAAAGCACCCTGCATGGAAGGAATCTGATCTTGTCCTGGCCTTACAATACCCCAGAAAAAAGGTTCAATCATCTCTCCTGTTTGTCCCAAAGTGCAGTGGCTGTTCCAGCCATACAGTGAGGAGCCAGGGTGGAGCGCACACCTCTGACTGCTGGACACACGGCCACTCAAGGCTTGCTCTTGTTCTGCTTTTGCTTCAAAACAAAATTGTTTTTTTTTTTTTTTAGACACAGATTCTCACTTTATTGCCCTCGGTAGAGTGCCATGGCGTCACAGCTCACAGCAACCTCCAACTCCTGGGCTTAGGCGATTCTCTTGGCCTCAGCCTCCCAAGTAGCTGAGACTACAGGTGCCCGCCACAACCCCTGGCTCTTTTTTGTTGCAGTTTGACTGGGGCCGGGCTCAAACCCGCCACCCTCGGTATATGGGGCTGGTGCCCTACCCACTGAGCCACAGGTGCTGCCCAAGCTTCAACACACTTTAAGTTCAATTTGCATGCGTGCAACCACTGCATCTAGCCAAGACCAGGGGAGACCCAGGGACTCCCAGTACTTGGGCCATGCCCCTGCAGCCCAGACACTACACAGGACTAAGTGGCAGGAGAGAGGTGACCTACCACTACATTTGGTTCAGGGCTGTGAGGAAGGTGCCCTAAGCCCCAGCCAAGCAGGGAGGCTGGGGACCCTTCCTTGGGAGAATAGCTTTGGATGTTGCCCTGGGGTGCTGGCTGACTTCCAGTTGGGCACAGTGTAGCTTAGCCCCTGGCTCGGGGCCCTGGCACAGGCTACCTGGGTTGGGAGGGGCAAGTGTATGTGGGAAGCAGGTCCGGCCACCTCGGGGTAACTACCCCAACAGCCTCCAAGCTAAGAGGCCTGAGAAAACACACAGATAGCCTGCCAGCTTCCAAGGCACTGGGACAAAGGATCCAGAACCCTATAGCTGAAGGCACACAGGAATGGCCAGACCCTGAGGCTGAGAATCAGATTCCAAGCCACCATGCCCTCTTGCTTCTCCCAGCCTGGGGCAGAAGTGTGGGTGGCAAACGTGTTCTCATCCCAGCCTTGGGAGACCTGGCCCCACTCCAACTCAGGCTGGTGTAGGCTGGGTTTCTGGCCATGATTTGGAACGTGATGCCTCATGTACAAGTAACTTTCACGTGACCACAGAAGGTAGGTATCAGCAAGGAAGACCAGCTTAGGGCCCCATGCCACCTTCAATTAAAAGAGACAAACAATAGCTCTCAAGGTTTTCTTTTTTGAGACAGAGTCTTGCTATGTTGCCTAGGAGAAAACGTAGTGGTATCATCATAGCTCACAGCAACCTCAAATTTCTAGGCTCAAGTGATTCTCCTGCCTCAGTCTCCTGAGTAACTGGGACTACAGGCACATGCCATAATGCCCAAATAATTTTTATACTTTTTGTAGAGAAGGGTCTTGCTACATTACCCAGGCTGGTCCCAAACCCCTGGCCTTAAGTGTTCTTTTTGCCTTGGCCTCCCAAACCGCTAGGATTATACGCACCACCCACCATATCCAGCCAAGGATCTTGAAGATAAGAAAACCCCATGAGGGGTACCAGGGTGGCTTTAGCTAGCCTTTCTGTAAAACACACAGTGCCAATGGCCTTGCAATATTGCCAAGGCATCTGAAAGATCCTTAGTGCAGAAGCACTCAGAGGCTGCTCAGTTCCCCAAGAGAGAAGAGCACTGGGAAGAGTAACAACAGATGTATCGAGTAGGTACCCTGACACCAGGCTCTGGTCTCCAACACTGAGGGCTCATTATAATCATCTGGAAGCATGGAATACAGCAAAGCCAGGAGGACCATGCCTACCAAGTTGCCTGACCCTAGGGTGGCCCCAGCACTGCCCCCAGGAGGCTTGAAAGTGTAGTCAGAGCTGAAGACTCTGGATACTGCCTGGGATGGCTGATGGTGATGGAGTGGGGGGACTCTACAGCCAGAAACCTTGGGGGTAGCGTCCCCCTGGCTACTGTCCGTGTGGCCTTTCAAGTCACCTGATCACCAAAAGCAACTCAAGGCTTTCTTCGCTGCTTCAACTCCAACACCCGGGTGTTGGCTGCCATCTTGTGGGCACTTCACAAATGTATGACAAAACTGGAAGTGTCATGTTGGTGGCCTAGTGCTACGGTCAATAAAGGACAGAAGCTTCACGTGGGCCTGAGTTGCTGGGCCACTGTAAAGAACCACCACAACCAGGGTGGCTTAAAACAGAAATTGATTTTCTGCCAGTTCTGGAGGCCAAAAGTACAAAGTCAAGGTATCACTATGCTCCCTCCAAAGAGTGCCATGGCATCACAGCTCCCAGCAACCTCCAATGCCTGTGCTCAAGGAATTCTCCTGCCTCTGCCTCCCAAGTAGCTGGAACTACAGGCGCCTGACACAGTGCCTGGCTATTTTTTTTGGTTACAGTCATCATTGTTTGGTGGGCCCAGGCTGGATTTGAACCCGCCAGCTCAGGTGTATGTGGCTGGCACCTTAGCCACTTGAGCCACAGGCACCGAGCCTTTTTTTTTTTTGAGACAGAGTCTCACTATGTCGCCCTCATGGTAGAGTGCTGTGGAGTCACAGCTCACAGCAACCTCCGACTCTTGGGCTTAAGCGATTCTCTTGCTTCAGCCTCCCAAGTAGCTGGGCCAAAAAGCACCCGCCACAACACCCGGCTATTTTGGGGTTGCAATTTGTCATTGTTGTTTAGCAGACCCAGGCCAGGCTCAAACCTGCCAGCCTCTGTGTATGTGGCCAGCACCCTAACCACTGAGCTAAGGGCACTGCCAAGATCTCATCTCTTAAAAAAAAAAAAAGTGGGCAGGGCGTGGTGGCCCACATGTGTAAATCTAGCATTCTGGGAGGCCAAGGTGGTTGGACAGCTTGAGCTCACAAGTTTGAGACCAGTCTGAACAAAAAAACAAGACCCTCATCTCTACTAAAAATAGAAAAACTGAGGCAAGAGGATCGCTTCAGCCCAAGAGTAGGAGGTTGCTGTGAGCTGTGATGCCATGGCACTCTACCCAGGGCAACAGCTTGAGACTTTGTGTTAAAAAAAAAAGAAGTGTTCTCAGCTCAGCACCAGTGGCTCAAGCGGCTAAGGCGCCAGCCACATACATGTGAGCTGCCAGGTTCTACTCCAGCCTGGGCCTGCCAAACGACGACGGCTGCAACCAAAAAAAAAAAAATAGCTGGGTGTGGCGGGCGCCTGTAGTCCCAGCTACTTGGGAGGTTGAGGCAGGAGAATCACTTGAGCCCAGGAGTTGAAGGTTGCTGTGAGCTGTGATGTCACAGCACTCTACCCAGGGCAATAGGTTGAGGCTCTGTCTCAAAAAAAAAAAAAAAAAAAAGTGTTCTCTTAAGCAGTTGTTTGAGGTAATTTGTCATAGCAGCAATGAAAAACTAATACAATCATACAAAAGTTACTTCAACAAATGCTATAAGCTTCCGGAAGTCTGTTTGAGGTTCTATCCATTATATGGACAATGCTTGGTATTCCTATGGCCATTTGCACCTTTGTATTTTTTTTTTTTTTTTTTGGTCTCACTCTGTCACCCTTGGTAGAGTACAGGTGTGAGCCACTGTGCCCAGCACACTTGCACATTTGGAATAAAATCCAAACCTATGCTGTGGGCCCCAAGGCCCTCCTCAATTCATTCTCTCCTTTCTTGCCCTACTTCGGCCACACTGGCTCCTTAAGCCTTGACTACATCACACTCAACCCTGCCTGATCACCTTTGCAGCAATCTGCCAGGTTAGATCTTTCTGACCATGCCCATGTGAAGCAGGGCTCATGGTTATTCTGACTTTGCTCTTCTTCCCCTACTCCTAAAGCACCCACCTCAATTTACCCACATATTTATTCACTTGGTTCATTACCTGATTTGTGTCTTTAGAATGCTAGACTGTGAAAGCAGGAAAGGACCCTGCCATGTTTGCTGCTCTTAAACATTCTTCAAGAGTTCACCCTCAAAGTGATAGTCTCGTCTGTATCCCTCCCTAAACATCCTTCTAAAAACAGCCTCTGCTACCCCCTCCTGTCACCTACTCTTCCCTGTTTGGGCTTTGGCATGATGGGCTACTTTCTGAGCTTTCAACAGCCAAGCTCATTTCTACCACTCTCCATCACACCAGTCACTTCCTGACTTCTTGTCCCTTTACTTTCTTTTCTTTTCTTCTTTTTTTTTTTTTAATGAGGCAGAGTTTCACCATATCGCCTTCGGTAGAGTGCTGTAGTGTCACAGCTCACAGCAACTTCAAACTCTTGGGCTTAAGTGATTCGCAGTCTCCCAAGTAGCTGGGATTACAGACGCCCACCACAACGCTCGGCTTTTCTTTTTTTTTTTCTTTGAGACAGAGCCTCAAGTTGTCACCCTGGATAGAGTGCCGTGGCATCACAGCTCACTGCAACCTCCAATTCCTGGGCTCAAGCGAGTCTCTTGCCTCCACCTCCCAAGTAGCTGGGACCACAGGCACCCGCCACAACCACCGGCCATTTTTTGGTTGCAGCTGTCATTGTTGTTTGGCAGGCCTGGGCTGGATTCGAACCGGCCAGCTCAGGTGTACGTGGCTGGCGCCTTAGTCCATTGAGCCACAGGTGCAGAGCCCCGGCTATTTTTTTGGTTAGGATTGTCATTGTGGTTTAGCAGGCCTGGGCCAGGCTCTAACTGGCCAGCCTAGGTGTATGTGGCCAGTGCCCTACTTACTGAGCTACCAGCTCTGCCCTGTCCCTTACTTGTTTACTGTCTCTGTTGCTAGGGTAAAGATTCCAAAAAAGCTGGGAATTTTGTCTCAGTAGACAAAATTTTAACCCAGTAGAATACAGTTCCTGGCCCAAAGAGATGCACAATGAGGAACAGATGAATGGGCAAATGGACGAGCTCTCGGGAAATAACTAGGGCTGTCTGGCAGGGTAATGTGTCTCTTTCTCCCTCTCTCTGAGCCTTGGTATTCTTTTTTTTTTTTTGTAGCGACAGAGTTTCGCTTTATCGCCCTCGGTTGCCGTGGCATCACACAGCTCCCAGCAAACCTCCAACTCCTGGGCTTAGGGGGTTTAGGCGATTCTCCTGCCTCAGCCTCCTGAGTAGCCGGGACTACAGGTGCCCGCCAAAACGCCCGGCTACTTTTTTGTTGCAGTTTGGCCGGGGCCGGGTTTGAACCCGCCACCCTCGGTATATGGGGCCGGCGCCCTACCCACTGAGCCACAGGCGCCGTCCAGCCTTGGTATTCTTATCTGTAAAACAAGGATGAACAACCGTCCCTACTACCTCTTAAGAACTGGGTGTACGTCTCGACGAAAGAGAATTATTGTCACCATAGTGGCATAACATCTTCCTTACTCAAATGCCTTCCAGAGCGTACAGTGAGCGCTCCGTGTCAGGAGTAACATAAAGCGTTACTGCTTTGGGTTTTGTCATGGAACAACGATCACTCCTCCCGCACTCTGAAGACGTGCGCGGAGAAAAAACTCCGCGGGAAGATGGAAAGTTCTTTGAAGCAGAGCGCGGCTCGCACCCATAAGAAACCGACCTCTGCCTCCGCCCCCAGCGTCCCCTCGCCCCTGCGCGGCCGCACCTTCACCCGCTGGGCCTCATTGATGCACTGCTGGTAGCTGCCGATGTAAAAGGCATTCTTCACGTCGAACAGCTCATCCACTTCCCCGGAGCCGCCGGACACCGGGCCGGGGGCCGGAGGCGCCATGTTGTTTTGGCCTCGCCTGCTCCTGTTCCGGAGAGACACGTCGACCGGAAGTAGAGCGCCACTACGGGACACACTGGGAAATGTAGTTTACTCCTCTGAGTGGCTGGGGAAGAAGCCACTGGGAGGCTCTTTAATGGGAACGAGAGAGAGACACAAGTGCGCCTCGCAGGGCGTCTCGGGAATTGTAGTTTTATTTGGTCCTGTGATCCAGTGGCATCAAGGGAGACATGATGAGCATGAGGTCAGGGCTGGGAATGGCAAAGTAAGCAGAACACGATGGGACCGCGAGAGACCGATCCAACAAATAGGAAGGCATTTTCGTGACGTAATCAGCGCGCGCCGGAAACGCGACACACGCAGGTCCCACGGCTGGTGGCGGGGATGGCCGGCTTTGCTGAGCTTGGGTTGTCGTCGTGGCTCGTGGAACAATGTCGGCAGCTAGGTTTGAAGCAGCCTACTCCCGTGCAGCTTGGCTGCATCCCCGCCATATTGGAGGGTGAGTGTGGCTGGGAGGCTTTGTCAAGAGGCGTCTCCGCTCCTCTGGTCCACTTTCCCTATTTGTATCCTTTGCCCAGGCGGGTCCCACTAGACGAGGGGCAGCCTTGGGCGTTGCAGGGAGCCTTCATTCTGGGGGCAGACTGGGCTATGTTGACGTTTAGGCTGCACAACCGATTGCTCGAGTATAGACTTACAGTGATGTAATCTGAAATGTTCATTCTCTCAAGACGACAGGTAGAGTTTGATGAATAATTTATCGGATAGTCCTATTAAGATTCGGCAGAGCTGGCACTGTCTTCATCTTACAAATAGAAACTGAGGGCCGGGCGCGGCGACTCACGCCTGTAATCGTAGAACTCTTTCTTTTCTTTTCTTTTTTTTTTTTTTTTTTTTTGAGACAGAGCCTCGAGCTGTCACCCTGGGTAGAGTGCCGTGGCATCACAGCTTGGGAGGCCGAGGCGGGTGGATTGTGTGAGCTCACGATTTCGAGACTAGCTTGAGCAAAAGCGAGACCCCATCTCTACTAAAAACAGAAAAACAGAGGCAAGAGGATCGCTTGAGTCCAAGAGTTTGAGGTTGCTGTGAGCTATGACGCCATGGCACTCTACCGAGGGGGACAGCTTGAGACTCTGACACAAAAAAAAAAAAAAAGAGGCTCAGCGCCTGTGGCTCAAGTGGCTAAGGCGCCAGCCACATACACTTGAGCTGGCGGATTCGAATCTAGCCCGGGCCCGCCAAACAACAATGATGGCTACGACCAAAAAAGAGCAGGGTGTTGTATTGAGCGCCTGTAGTCCCAGCTACTTGGGAGGCAGAGGCAGGAGAATTGCTTGAGCCCAGGAGTTGGAGGTTGCTGTGAGCTGTGATGCCATGGCATTCTACCCAGGGTGACAGCTTGAGGCTCTGTCTCAAAAAATAAAAGAAAGAAAGAAACGGAGGCCGTCAAAATTACTAGTATATCCATGACTCTGTGATCTTATGACTGCTCTTGTCCCGCTCTTTGGGCCCAAGCTAGTTTTGCCATTAAAGAGATGCCGACATGGCTTGCGCCTGTGGCTCAAGCGGCTAAGGCGCCAGCCATGTACACCTGAGCTGGCGGGTTCGAATCCAGCCCGGGCCCACCAAACAACAATGACGGCTGCAACCAAAAAATGGCCGTGCGTTGTGGCGGGCGCGTGTAGTCCCAGCTACTTGGGAGGCAGAGGCAGGAGACTCGCTTGAGCCCAGGAATTGGAGGTTGCTGTGAGCTGTGATGCCACAGCACTCTATCCAGGGTGACAGCTTGAGGCTCTGTCTCAAAAAAAAAAAAAATAAAGAAATGCCAACAGGAAACTTAGCATGTGACAAGCCAAGGGATTAAATAAACTGAAATGAAGAAGTCATCAGGAAGCATAGGCTGCATATCGAGTAAGGGAATTCTGGGTTCTTCAAGGTCAGATGTTAAGGAATCAGAATGAGGTGGTGGTAAGCTGCAGGCATCCCAGTTCAGATGAATTTGGGTCCAAATCCAGCCTGCTATTCATAGGGTACAGAGCAAGTGGGTACTGAGCAAGTCTTCAAGACTCAGTTTCTCATTCTGTTAAATGGAGAAATAATGGCTTCTCCCTCTTATGATTTGTCTGTTGTCTTTCCATTTGACCATAATGGAAAGTGGTTAGTATGCCTGCTGTGCAAAATTCATAGGCCAAGACTGGGCTCACAGTAGATGCTCATTAAATGTAGGCTGTTGTAAACTGTGCCAAATGGAATAGCTGTCTACATTTAGTGTGTTGATGCTACTTTGCCCTTCACCCAGGTCGTGACTGCTTAGGCTGTGCCAAGACGGGCAGTGGCAAGACAGCAGCATTTGTTCTTCCCATCTTGCAGAAGCTGTCTGAGGATCCCTATGGTATCTTCTGCCTTGTCCTGACACCCACCAGGTGAGTCCCCTGCCAAAAGTCCCCTGGGTGTGTGTTAACCTTGTGTTCTCTTAGGCAAGTGCCTTTGCCTTTCTGAGCTGTACTCCCCATGTGTGAAATGGGGATAAAAATCATGGCTGCCTATTAGGAGTGCTGCAGAATTAAGAGGATGTGTGGGACAAGTTCTCAGCACCGGACTTGACTTAGGTCAAGTGAGTCAGAAGGGAGCTCCCAGTAGTTTTATAATTCAAAAAGTAGATATGTCTCCTATCTTTGGACAGACAAGCATAGAAATTGACATGTCTTATAAACTGCAATAGGAGAGGTGGGCATAGCATGCCATGATGGTGTGGCTTACGATGCTGAGGGGAATGGGTGAAGGGAGGCTTCATTTAAGGGGTTCCTTAAAGAAGAAAAGGGCCAAATTTGGGGAAAGGTATTCTAGACAGAGAGAACCTGCTAGTGCATGCATGAAGAAAGGTTTGGAGCCAAAAGGGTACTGGGGCCAGGTGTATTAGAGAAAGGCCTCAAATGCCAGGCAGAGGGTTAGATTCTGAGGATGTGTGAGCAGGAGAGGGAATGACAGGAGGCCAGGGAGAGGCATGAGCAGAGCTGGTTAGGGAATAGAGAGGAGAGGATTTGGAGACTGACCAGTCCTGGAGGAGAGGAGGCTAATGTTCAGGGCTCTGGAGGACTGGGTGGTGTCGACCCCATTGCTAAGAGGAAGACACAGAAAAAGGAACAAGTGTGTGGTAGGAGGTAGGTTAGCCTGGTGGTAGAGGGCCTGTAGGGTGTTCCAGGCTTAGCTTCTAATGTTTAGCATTAGAACCTTTGTCCAAAGAGCAAAGGGAGCCAGTGGAAGGTGCATGAACAGGATAATGCAAGTCAGGAGGCCAGGGGCTTGGGGAGGAGCCTTGGGGATGGAAAGGGGAAAGCGAAGCAGGCACAGAACTGCAGCATGACCCAGCCTGGTCCCTTTACATCCACAGGGAGCTGGCCTACCAGATCGCAGAGCAGTTCCGGGTGCTGGGAAAACCTCTGGGCCTGAAAGAGTGTATCATCGTTGGTGGCATGGGTATGGGTCCAGGAAGGTGGGAGACTCTCTCGGCATGGGGCCCTTGCAGCCTCAGACCACCTGCTTAGTCCTACCTCTCACTCTCTGCCCCTAGACATGGTGGCTCAGGCTCTGGAGCTCTCCCGGAAACCACACGTGGTCATTGCTACACCAGGGCGCCTAGCCGATCACCTCCGCAGCTCCAACACCTTCAGCATAAAGAAGATCCGCTTCCTGGTGAGTTGGTCTGGTCCTCTCAGACCTCATGAGCTGGGGTACTGTCTCATCCATCTGGGAAACTTGTGACCCATAGACTACCTGGTAAAGTGCTAGGAACAGGACTGTTCAGGGACCAACAAGAGGGGGGCGCTGAGGCTTGGATGAAGGGACGCCTCTCAGGTCTGGGACCACAGATAGCACTAACACCTCCACTCTCCCCCTCCCCTACTCTCACTGGCACTACAGGTTATGGATGAGGCAGACCGGCTGTTGGAACAGGGCTGCACAGATTTCACCGCAGACCTTGAAGTCATTTTGGCTGCTGTGCCAACCCGCAGGCAGACACTGCTGTTCAGTGCCACACTGACTGACACGCTTAGGGAGCTGCAGGACCTGGCCACCAACCAGCCTTTCTTTTGGGAGGCACAGGCCCCGTGAGTTCACATGGGGCGCGGTGGGGGTGGGTGGATTAATACCCAGACAGATTGAGGGAGCAGTGCTATCCTCCAGAAGGCAGAACTGAGGCTCAGTGATCCACTTGTCCCCAGGGTAAGCACTGTTGAGCAGTTGGACCAGCGCTACCTGCTGGTGCCTGAGAAAGTCAAGGATGCCTACTTGGTTCACCTGATCCAGAATTTCCAGGATGAGCACAAGGATTGGTCCATCATTATCTTCACTAACACATGCAAGTGAGCATGGGTGGGCAGGACCCTCTTCTCCCCTCTCATAGCCCTTCACCACAGGAGGTGGCCCAGTGTCGCAGGTCTGAGACACACAGCCAGTCTCAACACTCCCCAGCCTTTGCTCGGACCACAAGTTATAGAGGCTTCATACAAGGAGCCAGGGTCACCTCATTCATCTGAAGGTGTTTGGGGTTCTTCAGTCTCATCCTTGACAGAAGGGCAAGGAAACCCCCGTGGGCAACTGTTTAGCAGCCTAGTCACAGTGTTTTGGGGATGTCACTGAGCTTTCCTGGACCTTCAGCCCTATCTCATGGGAAGTTATAACAATTACCTGAGGCCTGGTAAGGCACCAGTGGGCAGCACCAGTGTAGAGACCTCTGAGGCAGTTCACATCAGCTCCTTCTTTGAGCAGTATGAGGGGGTCATCAATAAGCTATAGGCTATTCCAGCATGAGCCAGAACAACAGGCAGAAGTCAAGACAGTGCAAATGTATTGACTCCCAGAAGAGAAAAGTTTGGCCGTAAGGTAGCTGTTAGGCATGTCAGGACCCAACAGAATTCTCTCTGTGCTCATTTCTATTCTCTGTTTTCCTCTATTGGCTCCTTGGGAGGCCTTACCTTTTTGGTGATAGCAACTGTTTCTAGAAGCTCCATTTGCAGACTACCAGTCCTACAAATGTGGCAGAAAGAATGAAATTTCACCTGTTCAGAAGTCAAAGCAGCAGTCCCAGGGCCCTCTGTCTGTTTAGGCAGACGAGGACATTGAACAAGCTGGACCTCTGACACCCTGCATCCTGAGCAGGGCCCTGCTTGGGGTCTCAAGGGTGGGTGGGGGCAGGGATGCCTGCCTAGAACCCCAGAGCTGGAGGGGTTAATATCCTTTACACCAGAACCTGCCAGATCCTGTGCATGATGCTGCGCAAATTCAACTTCCCCACTGTGGCTCTGCATTCCATGATGAAACAGGTAAGTCCACCCCACAGCCTACCAGCCACACCCCAGACACTTCCCAGCCTTGGGGCCTTTGCATGGACTCTAGCTATTGCCTCTTGGTCCCAAAAGGTCACTGACAGAGTCTCACTTTATGACCCTCAATGGAGAGCCGTGGTGTTAGAGCTCACAGCAACCTCAACTCTTGGGCTTAAGCGATTCTCTTGCCTCACCCTCCCAAGTAGCTGGTACTACAGGCGCCCACCACAACGCCCGGGAATTTTTGTTGTTTGGCAGGCCCTGGCCTGGTTTCAACCCACCAGCCCCGGTGTACGTGGCCCATGCCCTAACTACTGATCTACAGGCACTGAGCCTGAACATATCTCTTTCAACCATCATTCAGTTGACCCTCTGTGGCCTTTTCATGGTCCCTTCTCTGAGGGGACTGAGCCACGTAAGGGCAGGGTCTGTCCTGGCCTCACACAGAAAGCATTCCCCTACTACTACCATTTCTCTCCCTGACCTGGCACAGAAAGAACGCTTTGCTGCCCTGGCCAAGTTCAAGTCCAGCATCTACCGGATCCTTATTGCAACAGATGTGGCCTCCCGGTGAGCAGCCCCTGGGTCTGGGCTATGTCCCCTACTTGGGACACTCCTTTCCCTACAACAGGGTGAGGCCCCAAAGGCAGGGTCAGTGGGGGAGGCTGGCTTCAGTCAGCCCCAGCTTCCAGGTTGAGTATCTTTGGGTGAGTTCCTTGCCTCATTTTCTCAGCATGGATTCCGGAGCTAACTGTTCTCTTCCTGCAGGGGCCTAGACATTCCCACAGTGCAGGTAGTCATCAACCACAACACTCCCGGACTCCCTAAGATCTACATCCACAGAGTCGGCCGGACAGCTCGTGCAGGTGACTGGGCTGGGTGGCCCCTGGGCACCTGTCCCTCCAACCTGCCCAGACCTGGTTCTGAGCTGATGGGATGTAGCTGATGACAGCTACTAGGGGCAACATTTGCATGTTGAGGTAATCGTCCTTTCAAAAGCAAAGGCTGGAGGTATTCTGCCTTCTCCACACACCTGGGTGCTGCTGAGTGGTGTGAGGCTATTCTCTAGAAAGATGGTATGTACTGTCCCAGCCCCCTTTTAATGTCAGGGTTCCCAATCAGGACCCAGCAGCAAAGAGGTAAAGAACACTGAGGATATGAACCTGCCCCTTCAGATTTGAAGACCAAGTTTGGTTCCTCCCTGTGGCCTTGGCCCAAGGGCCAAGAGGACATACTTTGATCTGATCCCTACCCTCACCAGGGAGAGGCACAGTTTTTGTGAGATTCTGTCACACCTGGCACCAGGAGAGATGTGGTTCCTAAGGATAGACTGGGCCTGGCCCTTCTTTGCTGACTCTGAGGAAGAGTTAGACCCCATCTTTCCTCACCCTGTGGTGTCAGGCAGGTCACTTCTGTTCCCTGGGATTTAAATGGCAGGTAGCAAGAATAATGATACATTTGGGCGGCTGCTGTGAGGGTCATAAGTCAGTGATATTCCAGCCCTAGTCAGTCACAGAAATGGGGAGCAAAGATCTAGGCTTACTCCCATCAGGACTAATGCTGACATAATCTGGGCTCCCTGGCAGCCAGGTCAAAGAGGGAAATTGGCCAGTAACCAGCCTCTGGGTAAGGCCAGGCTGGTGGGAGAGCTGCCTCTTTCTAGCTTCCGCAGCATCTCTGGGATAGGCAGAGGTCTGGCTGGATATTGGGTGCTGATGTTCTGGGCTGGTCCTTTCCCCACAAAAGTTTTGTCCTGCACCTCTCAACAGGTGCCTGAGCTGCCTATCAGGACTTGCCATTTTTGGTCCCTTATCCTGGCCCCTGACACATAGCAGGTAACTATGGTGCATCCCTACAGGGCGGCAAGGACAGGCCATCACGCTGGTGACACAGTATGACATCCACCTGGTACATGCCATTGAGGAGCAGATCAGTGAGTAGAGCAGGGTCAGGTGGAGGGGAGAGGTGAGTGCCTCTGGGTTAGACATCTTTTTGCCCTCATCAGAAGTTTCTTTTGCCCAGTTATTTTTATTTTATTTTTTGTAGAGACAGTGTCTCACTTTATTGCCCTCACTGGAGTGCCGTGGCATCACACAGCTCACAGCAACCTCCACCTCCTGTGCTCAAAGCAGTTCTCTTGCCTCAGCCTCCTGAGTAACTGGGACTACAGGCGCCTGCCACAACACCTAGCTATTCTTTTTGTTACAGTTTGGCCGGGGCTGGATTTGAACCTGCCACCTTCAGTATATGGGGCCAGTGCCCCATTCACTGAGCCACAGGTGCCAGCCCCTTTTGCCCAGTTATTGACAAAGAAACTCCCTGCAGAGGCTGTCAGCAGCTGAAAGCCACATTAGGCAGGAGGGAAAGGAAACTTTGGGTTCTTAGACTGAGGTGTGTGGATGATTCCTGAGACCATCCACCAGGATGTCAAAGGCCTCAGTGTCAGAACTTAGGCCTGGGCCTGTTAAAAGCTTCTTTATAAACTATCCAGGTGTTGTGGTGGGCACCTTTAGTCCCAGCTACTCTGAAGGCTGAGGCAAGAAAGATCACTTGAGTTCAAGAGTTTTAAGGTTGGGCCGGGTGTGGTGCCTCATGCCTGTGTTCTTAGCACTCTGGGAGACCAAGGCGGTTGGATTGCCTAACTCAGCACAGGAGTTGGAGACCAGCCTGAGGAAGGTTAGACCCCGTCTCTAAAAGTAGCCAGGCATTGTGATGGGTACCTGTGGTCCCAGCTACTTGGAAGGCTGAAGCAAGAGAATCACTTGAGCCTAAGAGTTTGAGGTTGCTGTGAGCTATGATGCCATGGCACTCTCCACCCAGGATGACAGAGTGAGACTCTTGTCTCAAAAAGATAAACCCTTCGAGTAGTTTAATGTGTAGTAAAGACAGAGACCCAGTGACTGGGCTCAGACTGTCCTAGAATTCAGAAACATCTGCAACTTTAAAGAAAATTGTTTTGAAGAAGTAAATATTCAGGGTCACATTCACAGGTTGCTAACACACACGCACATGCGCACATGCATGTGTATACAGACACAAACACAAAAGATAGCAGTCCACACCTTCCCTTAGGTCTGAAATATCGATGTTTCCCACCTGACTCTTACCTGATATGATCCCCTTATGGCCTTGCATGCCCCACTGCACAGGTTGCTCACTACATGACTGAACTCCCTCTCCCTATTGTGTCTCCTCCCTATCCCAACCACGGGGTCTGCTACCCCATAGAGAAGAAGCTGGAGGAATTCTCGGTGGAGGAAGCTGAGGTGCTACAGATCCTCACACAGGTCAATGTGGTCCGGAGAGAGTGTGAGATAGTGAGTGCCAGAGGCAGGGCAGAGGCCAGGCTAGTCCTTGGGGTCTAGGGTGTGTTCTTCAAAAGAGGGTACCTCATGACCAGCCTTTCCCTGTCTTCTCTCCAGAAACTGGAGGCGGCCCACTTTGATGAAAAGAAGGAGATCAACAAACGGAAGCAGCTGATCCTGGAGGGGAAGGTGAGGGCTGAGCCAGCAGGTGAGGAGTGGCCAGTTTCCTGGCGAGGAGTGGGCACCCAACTCAGCCGCTTCCTGTTCCCTGAGCCAGGACCCTGACTTGGAGGCCAAGTGCAAAGCCGAGCTGGCCAAGATCAAGCAGAAGAACCGCCGCTTCAAGGAGAAAGTGACACAGACGCTGCAGAGGCAAAAGGCCAGCAGGGCAAGCTGCACAGGACATCCACCCAGCACCCGGCCGGGGGTCTGTCCAGGTCCTGTACCTACCCAGGGGCCAGCCTGAGCTCCACACAGCACCCACATACCCAGTCTGGGACTCCTCTATGGACCTGAGAGTCTGAAAGTCCTCTCCGGGGTCTATCTAGCACCCCTCAGCAGAATCTGTAGGCACCCACATAGTATGGGCCCAGCCTGTCATCCCTGTACCCCTTGACTGACTCCTTAGAACCTTGGCCAAGAGTCAGGTTGCAGAGAAGGAAGGAACACTGACCAGGTCAGACTCAACTGTAGCCTTAGCCTAGGGTCACTCCCCAGGGCTGCCACATGCAGGGGGTGCTCAATAAATGGGTCTTTTGACTTCCTCAGTGTGATCGAGAACGGCGCAGGGGTGGGGGTGGGAGTAGGTTGCAGCCTGTGTTCCTGTTTCTCAGGTCCTCCAGAACACTGTGTCCATTTCTGTGAAGCAGGCCCAAAGTTTTGCAGATAAACCACCAGCTTGAACCTCTGGGTTGGCCATTCTGGCCATGTGACTTTGGAGTGGTGAAGCCCCTTCTCTGGGCCTGGCAGTTGCACTGCTCTCCAAAGGTGGCCATGAGGTTTCAGTGAGGCCACCCCTGTTTAGTGAATACAGCTATGTTCTAGAAGCTTCCCTATCTTACATGGATGCAGGGTTAGCCAAGGTGGCCCCAAGAGGAGGAGGCAGGTAAAGGGGCTGGTTACAGGTACTCAGGAGTCCACATACCACACATAGCCACATTTAGAAATGTAATTTGGGTACCAGCACACATCCCAGAGATCTAGAAATTCTACACAATGGATAGCTCAAAAACAGCCTCCAAGCTATGAATGGTCAGGCCTGCCCCAGGCTGAGTGGGGACCCCTAGTCCCTGCCAGGGCAAATGGGCCCAACTATGTCACCTGCGGCCCAGCCTATGCTGTGGGCAGGAATCATTCATGTAAAAGCAGCCCTGAGGGTGCTGGCTTCCGCTCAGACTTGGCAGCTGGGATCAGGGTGTGGCTTCAGCTAGTCGAGCTAGCCCCTCACGAAGCTCGCTCAGCTCAAAAAGCCTGACGTCCAGCAGCTGTGCTGCTCTGCCCACCTCAGCCCGTGCCCGCTCCCGCTCTGCCCGTGCCTCTTCCAAGCTACGTTCTGTCACCCGCAACTGGTGTTCCAGCTCCGCATTGCGGGTCTCCAGGTCCTGCAGGGAAAGGGTGGACACAGTTGGGGGCCCTAACAAGTCTCAGGTGTCCCCAACCTTGCCTGTGGCCCAGGCCCCCCTCAGCCTCCTGCCTCCTCCCTGCACCTCTGCTGTGCTCACAACTCCCTGTTCCCCAGGCCATTTTGAATATCACAGAAAAGATCCTATCCTTCTGCTCAAAGCCCTCTCTTGGCTACCATCACACTAGGAATAAAATGTACACCATCCTCCCTGGCCCACCTGTAGTTCTTTGAACACCCAACTGTCCTCCCACCCTGGGGCCTTTGCACATGCACGTGCCTTCTCTCGAGGAACTTTTCTCTTCAGGGGCCCTTTTAAGGGAATCAGAATCCTTGAACATCTCCAACTGGGTTCCCAGAAAGTGCTCACTGAACATTTCTCAGAAAACCTAGCCAGCCAGACCTAGATTCAAATGCAGGCTCTTGTGACCTCAGGCTAAGGACATGTGAAGATTTGATAGGGGTAAGCATGAGAATACAGCAGGGACTCTGAAGTTGCTTATTGAACTCATGGATGGATGTGAAACCGTACTAATAACCATTGATTACAATGCACCTCCTGGGTGCCATGCCTTCTGTGGGCCTGGTTTTCCCTACATCAGTGATTCTCAACCTTCCCAATGCTGCGACCCTTTAATGCGGTTCCTTATGTTGTGGTGACCCCCAACCATAAAATTATTTTCGTTGCTACTTCATAACTGTAATTTTGCTATTGTTATGAATCATGTAAATATCTGATATGCAGGATGTATTTTCATTGTTACAAAGGGGTCATGACCCACAGGTTGAGAACCACTGCCCTACACCTTAGAGCCTTAAGTAGATATTGACCTCACTCCATGCCCAGATGAAACTGCGGCTCAGCCATGGAGCTGTCCATGACCCCAGGAAGACAAATCCTAGGTCTATACCCTGCCCACTGTCACCCCACCTCCTGGCACCACACACCTGCACCTTCTGTTGCGTCTCCTCACGCTCAGTGGTGTCTGGAGCCTCTCGGGGTCCACCTGTCTGATTCCTCAGGGTCTGAATCTCCTAGAGAAGGAGTCCCAGGGTCTGTCTGGTACCCTGGCTCCCCCCATAGGAGGTGAGGGAAGGCAAAGCCCAGGGCCACACTCGGTGCTTACCTGGTCCTTGGTCTGCACTAGCACCTCCAGCTGCTCCAAGGACTGGCTGGGTGCTTCCTTCTCGCTGCCCTGAGGGACCTCTGCAGCTGCCTGAGCCTCCAGTTCAGCCACCTGTGAGGACAGGAATCTCAGCCCCTAATGCTCCAGTCAGGACCCTTGGGGCATTGGCTTCCTGCTCAGCCATGTCCATAACTGAGCGCTCACTCCCTTGTTTGGTGCCTCCACTTGCCTCTGGGCAGCTTGGACTTTAGGGTCTGATGACCCTCTGAGGCTGACATTGGAGCAGACCCATTTTATACAACAAGAAACTGTGGCTGGGGGAAGTGACCTGCTGAGGTCACAAAGCCATGAATCCAAGGCAGACAGGACACTTGGACGGCTGCCTGGCCCAGACAGAGGTCTCAGTGAGAGAGGGCTGCCCTCACCCGCTGCCGCAGCCGCTCAGCCTCTGCGCGTTGGGCCTCCAGCTGCTGCCTCCACTGGGCGGCGGCGGCGTTGGCCTCCCGCAGCGCGCCCGCCAGCTTATTGTTGCTGTCCTGCAGCGCGAAGAACTCAGCCTCCCACTGTACCTCTCCCACCGAGCTGCGGAGAGGCGTGAATTAACGGGGCTACACTGGGCTGAGGGCGGGGCCAGAGGCGACTCTAGGCTAGGGGGAGGAGCGTCAGAGCTGGGGGTGGGGCCGAAAGACTCCGGGCTAGAGGACTTGGCCAGGGTGGCTAGAGGCTGAGAGGCACGACCCTGGGTTGGACTAGGGGCGGGGCCAAAATAGCGCCGAGCTAGGGTAAGGGGTGGTACGGGAGAGGCGTGGTCTTTTGTCTGGGAGCAGTTCCAAGCAAGCATGTGGAGTCAGCCCAGTGAGACACTGCCCAAATGGGGGACAGGGGAGAATGTCAGCCGATGGGGACATAGCAGCATGGGGTTGCGGATGGACAAGTGCCCTTGCATTTATCATTAGCTTGCAGAGTGTGCACAGGGCAGGATTAGAAGTAGCTGAGAAAGGGGCGGGGTCAACCCGTGGAGGCGTGATCAACTGAGGGGTGAGTTCGAGGGGTGAGGCCGGCTCAAGATAGGGCAGGATCTGGTTAGCCTCTTCCCCTTTCTCAGGTCTAGGCGTCCAAAGCCAGATCCTGCCGTCTGTCTTCTGTCTCGGCTTCTGAGAAACCTCTTTCCCGTCCACCCCTACATCTCGCCCTGCAGTGGCTCCAGTCCCTGCCACGCCCCTCACCCTTCCGACAACATCTTCTTGAGGCGCTCTCTCTCTGTGGGGCCAGGGGCGTCTGCACTCTGGCTGCGGAACAGTTTCTCCTCGCCGGGGCCGTTGGCACTGACAAGGGGGCTCGGAGGCACCTGCGGATGAGGGCAAGGACGGAGTCATGATAAGCAATGGCTTCATTGCTTATCAAGGATAGGTTAGAACGTCATGGTTGGGGTGCGACTGGAGTCTTGACTGAGTTCAGGGAATCTGAACTGACGTACGGACTTCAGCAGGTCCTTCCCAGCACAGGATCCATGAGCGTCCCTCTCCACCTCACCTACTTCCATGGTTCCCCATGGGCTGAGAGTTCTGTGCCCCACACCCACCTCGCCTGCCTGGGCTTTCACTAACCCTCCAGGAGCAAACATGACACAGGTTAGTCTAAATCCACTGAGGCTCTCACATCTGTAAAGGGCGAGCTAACAATCTGGAAGCTTTCACCATAGCAATGCTACCCTGAGGGCCAATCGTCAATATCCCATGTAACTCCAGCGGGATGCCCTCCCCAGGCTGCCTGGACCACTGGCCCTGAGGGCAGAAGTCAGCTTGCTTTTTCATCTCTATAACACCTGTGCACAGCTTTGGGCTTGGCACACAGCAGATGCTCAGTAAATGATGCTGAATAAATTTATGTGGGAAAACACCCGGGGGCAGTTCATTGCTCTGCCCTGTACCTAGGCATTTCAATTCCTAGTCTTCAGTTCTGCCATCTGAATTGCGGTTTTGTCACTGGTTCCTACTGGGTGCCCTCCTTACCCTAGTCTAGGCCCATGCCTCCCTGACCTGCTCCCATACCCCTCCTTCGTGGTCACTGCCCTGGGTCTAACTTTATGTCATCTGGGAGCATTTGGTGTTGGGAACAATTATGGTGCTCAGATCCCCTAATATTGGTTGGGTGCCCACCTGTCCCAGGGGTACCCAAGTGGGCATGAGGGGAACAAAGAATGCTGACCTGGTGGGAGGCAAGCCCCAGGGCAGGACTGGTGAGCTCTCCCCCATCCTGAGATTTCTCCCGTGCCAGCCTAGCTGCTTCCTTCACTTCCTGGAATTTCTCAGCAAACTGGAGGGTGGAGGGAGGAAAGGAGAACAGTCAACAACCCCCAGGTCCCCCACCAGGTCACCCTCACTCAAGGACAGTCTTGTCACTTTGGAATGAATCTTTGGAAATGTGATTATCCCCTTATCACACACACTGGCAAGAAGGGGAGTTGTGTGATTGGAAAATGATATTCCCATGAGCAGAGTAGGTATTATGGCAGGCTGGCAGGTGGCATTAAATCACAGAGGTGGCATGAAATACATTGTGCCACATTGAGAAATGAATTCCTTTTTCCTACCAGGCTTATTTTTACAAAGTGAGTCTCAGGTTGGTGCTAATCTGTTTGTATAACTTTATAACAAAGAAAGAGTAGAGAAATAAAGCAAAAGAAAAAATAAAGGAGAAACAAGGATAAATTATAAAAAGAGAGAGAGGTCTTGGGCTCTGAGAACCATGTAGTCAGTGAGACAGTAATCTTTGTTCTTGTTTTCATTGTAGCAAAGGTTTACATTTACCACCTAACTATGACAAGCAATACCAGTTTTCCCATTAGAACAGGATACTATTTTCCTCCATCTAAAAATCATTTTGTTAGGCTCAGCGCCCTAGCACAGTGGTTATAGCGCCAGCCACATACACCAAAGTTGGCGGGTTCGAACCCGGCCCATGCCAGCTAACCAACAATGACAATTGCAACAAAAAGTAGTCGGACATTATGGCGGGCACCTGTAGTCCCAGCTACTTGGGAGGCTGAGGCAAGAGAATCGCTTAAGCCCAAGAGTTTGAGGTTGCTGTGAGCTGTAATGCCACAGCACTCTACCGAGGGTGACATAGTGAGACTCTGTCTCAAAATAATAATAATAATAATTTTGTTAAAGAAAATACTAACAGGGTGGTGCCTGTAGCTCAGTGAGTAGGGCACCGGCCCCATATACCAGAGGTGGTGAGTTTAAACCTGGCCCTGGCCAAAACTGCAAAACAAACAAACAAAAAAAAAAAACAATAAATAAATAAACCTTTAAAAAAACAAAGAAAAAAGAAAATACTAACAGCCACCTAATTTGAGCAAAAGGCATCAATTCAATTCATTAGGGCAAAATGGTCTTTTATTTTTTTTTTTTTAGTGTTTTTTAGAGACAGAGTCTCACTTTGTTGCCCTCGGTAGAGTGCTGTGGCGTCACAGCTCACAGCAACCTCCAGCTCTTGGGCTTAGGCAATTCTCTTGTCTCAGCCTCCCAAGTAGCTGGGACTATGAGTGCCCATCACAACGCCCGGCTATTTTTTGTTGCAGTTTGGCTGGGGCTGGGTTTGAATCAGCCACCCTCGGTATCTGGGGCATCCTACTGGCTTCCTACTCACTGAGACACAGGAGCCGCCCTCAGAATGGTCTCTTAAAAATAATGACCCAGGGGAGACACCTGTGGCTCAGTGGGTAGGGCACCAGCCCCATGTACCAAGGGTGGCGGTTTCAGACCCCACCCCAGCCAAACTGCAACAAAAAACTGTCATGTGTTATGGTGGGTGCCTGTAGTCCCAGCTACTTGGGAGGCTGAGGCAAGAGAATCACCTAAGCCCAGGAATTGGAGGTTGCTGTGAGCTGTGTGACGCCATGGCACTCTACCAAGGGCGATAAAGTGAGACCCTGTCTCTACAAAAAAAAAAGACCCAATGAAGCAACTCAACCCTTATGTGAGAAAATAAAAATGAACCTGGGGGCACCTGTAGTACAGTAGTTAGGGTGATGGCCACATGCTCTGGGGCTGGTGGGTTCGAACCCAGCCTGGGCCTGCTAAACAAACAAACAAAAAAATGAACCTGAACCCCTACCTTGTACCACCCACAGAAATTAATTCAAGGCGTGGTGCCTGTAGTTCAGTGGTTAGGGCGCCGGCCACATACACTGAGGCTGGAGGGTTTGAACCCAGCCCGGGCCAGCTAAAATCAACAATGACAACTGCAACAAAAAAATAGCCAGGCATTGTGGGGGGTGCTTGTAGTCCCAGCTACTTCAGCACTCTACCAAGGGTGACATAGTGAGACTCTGTCCCAAAAAAAAAGAAAGAAAAGAAAAGAAAAAGGAAAAGAAATTAATTAACCTAAATTAGAAAGATAAATTAGAAAGCCTCTAGAACAAAAAAAGAATATCTTCATGACCTCAGCAAGGCACAGAAAGCACTAATAAAACAAACAATGGATAAAGATAATACTGAAGTGTAGAGACAGCAGAGGTTGGTGGGTGATATAATATTGCTGGTGCATGTAGGGAGGTGCTCAGCCCAACCCAGGCATCCATTTGATGCCCCAAAGAGGAGCAAGGTATATCCAAAATTGAAACACGTGGCTAACAGAACTAGGTCTCAAACCAGGGCACCTTGAGGAGGCTTCCGGTTCATCTAATTTCTTTTTTCTTTTGTTTTTTTTGTAGAGACAGAGTCTCACTTTATCACCCCCGGTAGAGTGCCGTGGCATCACACAGCTCACAGCAACCTCCAACTCCTGAGCTAATGCGATTCTCTTGCCTCGGCCTCCTGAGTAGCTGGGACTACAGGCGCCCGCTACAACGCCCAGCTATTTTTGTTTGTTTGTTTTGCAGTTCAGCTGGGACCGGGCTTGAACCCACCACCCTCGGTATATGGGGCCTGCGCCCTACTCAGTGAGCCACAGGCGCCTCTCTCATCTAATTTCTTTCTTTCTTTTTTTTTTTTTTTTGAGACAGAGCCTCAAGCTGTCACCCTGGATAGAGTGCTGTAGCATCACAGCTCACAGCAACCTCCAATTCCTGGGCTCAAGCGAGTCTCCTGCCTCCGCCTCCCAAGTAGCTGGGACTACA
>CAUYRH010007931.1:0-19179 GCA_963574655.1 Perodicticus potto
GTAGTCCCAGCTACTTGGGAGGCGGAGGCAGGAGACTCGCTTGAGCCCAGGAATTGGAGGTTGCTGTGAGCTGTGATGCCACAGCACTCTATCCAGGGTGACAGCTTGAGGCTCTGTCTCAAAAAAAAAAAAAAAAAAACACATATATAGCTTCAAACAGCTAGGACATTGAATGTTTCCAACTCCAATAAATGATAAAGCTTGGTGCCCATTGCTTAGCAGTTAGGGCTCCAGCCACATACACCGAACCTGCAGGCAGGTCCGAACACTGCCCGGGCCTGCTAAACAACATGACAACTGCAACAACAACAACAGATAGCTGGGCATTGTGGTGGGCGCCTGTAGTCCCAGCTACTTGAGAGGCTGAGGCAAGAGAATCACTTAAGCCCAAGAGTCAGAGGTTGCTGAGACCTCTGACACCACGGCACTCTACCAAAGGCAACATAGTAAGACTCTGTCTCAAAAAAAAAAAAGATCAATGTTTGAGATGATGAATATGCTAATTACTCTGATGTAATCGCTATACATTATATGTATCCACCACCACCGAGTACAACATGAATATGTAAAATTATTATTTGTCAATTAAAAAAATAATAAAACTATAATCAGCCCTTTATACCTATGGGTTCCAAATCGACAAATTCAACCAAACCTGGATCAAAAATATAAAAAATAATAATAATAAAATAGAAATGATATTTATGATACCAAAATTTATGTATGTATGTATTTAGTTTTTATTTGAAATTAATGTGAGGGTGCAAATTTTTAGGTTACAGTATTCTCTTTTCCAGAGTAAAGTTTCAGTTGTAAAAGAACCTCTCACTCAGGGGCATGTTATATACCCTCACAATGTGTACAATAGGTAAAATCCCACCTCATACAGTATAACAACTATTTACATAATAGTCACATCATATTAGGTATTATAAGTAACCCAGATATGATTTAAAGTATATAAGAGGGCCAGGCACAGTTGCTCATGCCTGTAATTCCAGCACTTAGGGAGGCCTTCAGATCAGGAGTTAGAGCCCAGCCTGAGCAAGAGCAAGATCCCATCTCTACTAAAAATAGAACAATTAGCTGGATATTGTTGCACCTTTATAGTCCCAGTTACTTGGGAGGCTGAGGCAGGAGGATTGCTTGAACCCAGGAGTTTGAGGTTGCAGTGAGTGATGCTGATGCCACAGTAATCTAGCCTCGGGCCACAGAGTGAGAATCTCTGTCTGGGAAGGAAGAAAGGAAAGGAGGAAGGGAGAAAAGGAGGGAAAGAGGGAAAGAAGGAAGGAAGGAGGGAAGGAAGAAAGGAAGGAAGGTTTAAAAAGGGAAAACAATCATATAAAGGAATTTTTATAGGAATCAGGAAATATTTATAAAAATTACTTTGAAAAAATGCAAAGAAAACAACCCAATGTTCTTCAAACAATAAATAGATAAACTTGGTACATACATACATACAAGGAATATTAGTAGGAAAAACGAATGTGCAAACACACACAATGACATGGGTAAATCTCAAATACATTATGTTATTTTGTTTATTTATTTATTTTTTTTGTAGAGACAGAGTTTCACTTTATGGCCCTCAGTACAGTGCCATGGCATCACACAGCTCACAGCAACCTCCAACTCCTGGGCCCAGGCGACTCTCTTGCCTCAGCCTCCCGAGTAGCTGCAACTACAGGCGCCCGCCACAACGCCCGGCTATTTTTTTGTAGTAGTTTGGCCGGGGCCGGGTTTGAACCTGCCATCCTCGGTATATGGGGTGGCGCCCTACCGACTGAGTCACAGGCGCTGCCCTATTATGTTTTTTTTTAAAGTAATTTCAGATTAAAATGAGGTTACATACAATTAGGTTACACAGTTTGCATTTGTAAGGTTAAAGTTGTAGTTGTGTCCTGCACTCAGGAAGTGCGCTATATACCCTTGTGCTAAGTACCCGCTGTATGGGAGCCCACTGGACTCTTTCCCTGCTCTCTCTGCTTGAATCCAACTGAGTTTTTCTCTTGTGTGAGCTTCGGTTGTTAATATACTAGTTTTAATTTAGTCCTGAGCATGTGAAATGGTTGTCTCTTCATTCCTGGGATACTTTGCTTGGGAGGATATTCTCCAAGTCTGTCCAGGTTGTGACAAAAGATGCAAAATCATGGCCGGGTGTGGTGGCTCATACCGCACTCTAGGAGGCCGAGGCAGGTGGATTGCTTGAGCTCACAGGTTCAAGATCAGCCTGAGCCAGAGCCAGACCTCATCTCTAAAAAAATAAAAAAATAGCTGGGTGTTGTGGCAGGTGCCTGTAGCACCAGCTACATGGGAAGCTGAGGCAAGAGAATTGCTTGAGCCCAGGATTTTGAGGTTGCTGTGAGCTATGGTGCCAAGACACTCTACCGAAGGCGATCAACAACCACAACAACAACAAAAAAAGCACAATCCCCATCTTTTTATGGCTGAATAGTACTCCATGGTATACATACAACATAGTTTATTAATCCATTTATGGGTTGATGGGCACTTGGGTTGTTTCCACATTTCTGTGACTGTGAACTGAGTTGTTATAAACATTCAAGTGAAAATGTCCTTGTGGTAGAACACTTTTTCTTCTGGGTAGATGCCCAGTAGTGGGATGGCTGCATGAAAGAAGCTCGATTCTAAAGGCTACATCGTATCGGATTCCATCTGTATGACATCCTGAGAAAGTAAAACTATAGGGACAGAAAACAGATCAGTGATTAACAAGAATTGGGGATAAGAGAGGGGCTGACTATAAAGGGGAATGAGGGAACATTTTAAGGTTTTACAAATATTCTATATCTTAATTAGGTGGTTGTTGACAATGTGCATTTGTCCAAACTCTTAAAACGATATATTAAAAATGCTGACTTTTGCCATATACAAATCTACCTTAATAAACCTAACTTTCAAAAAATGCTAATAGAAAATGTATTAAAGAACAATGCTGAAAATTACAGGATAAAAAACTTCTACAAGAAAATATTACATAGCAATAAAAATTTAAATAATGTGAAGATAGTATGAAAACAGAAATCTGTTTTAGATAAAAAAGAAAAAAGTTAAAGAGACCAAAGACTTAAATATGGGTAATAATTTATTACAAACTCTTCCTTTTCTTTTCCTTTTTTCCTTCCCTTATCTTCCCCCCTCCCCTCTCCCAACCTTCCTGAGCAATTTAGTGAAAGAGCTATTAGACTGTAAGACTGTCAAATGGTAGAGCCACTCTGGAAAAGTTTGGCAGTTCCTAAAAAACTAAACCTATCCTCCCCATATGACTCATCAGCCCCAATCCTGGACATTTATCACAGAAGATCTATGTTCACACAAAAACGTGTACTAATACTTACAGCAGCTTATTTGTAATGGCCCCACCCTAGAAATAACCAAAATATGCTTCATAGGCAAAAAGTTAAACAAACTATGGTACATCCATGGTGTGGAATGCTGCTGAGCTGGGGGTCTGAGATCCAGCTTAGGATGTCAAAGCTGGAGAGGGGTAAAGAGGAAATCCATATAGGATACACCAATACCAGCTGGCACCAAGTGTCAGAACCCAGGCAGAGTAAGAATGGTGTTTGCCAAAAAATAGAGGTGGGTGACGGACAGCATGGGGTATAAGATCACAAGTGGGAAGACTGGGGAGAAGGTATGGGGGCCACAATGGGAGATGGTTACATACTGGATAATTAAGCAAGTAAGTTAATGTATTGAAGATAAAGAGCTAAGTTTCTTATTGCCAAATAAGAGAATTATATATAAGAAAAGAGAGAAAATAAGAATGTGGTTGAATAGGTGATGTCAGTGTGAACTCATGGTTGTTAATATATAGAAACAGATACACAAATAAGTATGAATGGAACAACATGTACATGTGTACATGTATGTGCACATACACACATACACGCATGCACATACAGACAGTCCTCTTATGGTATCTTTACGGGATTGGTTCCAAGACCCCTAAGGATACCAAAATTCTCGGATGCTCAAATCCCTTCTATAAAGTGTAATCTTTGCACATAACCTACACGCAACCTGCTCTATCCTTTAAATCATCTCTGGATTACTTACAACTAACGCATTGTAAATGCTATGTAAATAGTAGTTATACTGTTTTTTATTTGTTATTATTTTAATTTTTGTATTGTTATTTTTTATTGGTTTTGTCCCCCCCCAAATATTTTCAATCTGTGGTTGGTTGATTCTGGGGGTAGGGAACCTGTGGATACAGATATCCAGTACATAACGTGTGTGTGTCTGTGTGTATACACACACTAACCAAACTGTCTTAACTAAGAGCAGAGAGATCTTTAAATCTTAGAGTAGATCATCCCTGAGGCAAAAATGGATTTAAAGACCCAAATGATGTCACCAAGGACCTATCCCTCTCCGTCTTTAACTCTGTCATTCATCTTGACCTCGTTCTCAGACACCACCACACGTCAAGAATAGCTGTCCGCTTCCGGGATAATTTCCAGGTTCAAGTCTCAGAGGAAAGAATTAAATTTACTTTTCACTCAACAATCTCAAAACAAGGTCGCACCGCAAATCACTGGCTCTGAGTCTTGCCAGCCACTTGGATTGGGGCATCTCCAGGGCGCCGGGGATGCAGCCCCCGGATTGGCTGAGGGGAGCCACGCCCACTCCCAGGCGAGGGTGGAATCGGCCTCTCTCCTCTGGGCTGGCTGCGGTTGCGTAGCTCGCGGTGGTTCCGCGTGGTAAAAAGGATTTTCACTACTTATTTCATTTCTTTTCGCTGTTGGAATTCCCACACACTGTCCTTGGCATAGAGTGTACCTTACAACATGTCGGCACTTCGTACTGAAATACCATATGCAGCCAAAACGCAATCACCCCATGTTTGTATAATGAGAGGACGCCGAGTCCCGTCTAGTTACGCCATTGAAATACATGTCTAAATTCTCTGGTGACTCCTTATCATCTAGCAAAGCCCAGCCCACGTGATATAAAATTAACACGCACTTGCACACACACACAACATAGATACACAAGGTATAATGGTAAAGAGACGTGGCTCACACCTGTAATTTGGTAGTTGTAACCGGAAAAAAAAAAAAAAATTAAGAGAGAACCAAATTTCACAGATTGTTGTATCAACTGTTCACAACACTTGTGTCAGCCATGGAGGTACAACCCTCAGATGTGCTTCTCAAGAGAACTTGCTGTTCAGCTGTGAGCAGTGCAATTAGCCAACAGCCTCCATCAGGAGCACCTTCAGGATCAACCCCAGCAGTCCAGCTGAAGCAAACCCCCCAGGCGATGACTAGGCATGACAGGCTGTTCATTCCTAGCCACTTCTGTGCAATGCAACTACTGTAACACCAATTTTGTTACAGAGCTCTCCATTACTAAGCCAGACTTTATATAATCTGCATTGCCAACTTAAGCCATTCCCTACCCAATCTTCCTTACTCCCATTTTACCTTTTATGGGCATCACCTTTAATCTTTTTTGTGTGTGCTGGAGGGAAGTAGTATAACCCCAAATAAACACAACATTCTATTCCCAGTCTCGAAGTACCCAGAGAACAGAATCAGTAGTACAAGTGGTGCAGTGATGTGTCAGTCTCCTTCTGTTTTTGTTACTGGCACTCATCATTTCTTTTTTGGAAAAGGGAACAACAGGCAAAACAAAAAAAAAATAGAGTGGTCCCCAGTCTGTAGTACACATCATAAACATCTGGACAGTAATACCAAGTTCCCCAACCCTGCCAGTAGACTAAATCTCTTACCACAAATAGTGCGGCAAGTGTATTTTGAAGTGAAATAATTACCAGTCGTTGTTTGTTTTGGTCAGATTTGGCCTTAGGTTTTAGTTAACTCTTGCTTCTATGTAATGTCTAGGACTAATAATCAAAGCCAATAACCAGTAAAATCTAGAACTGGCCATATGGGCTGCTGTTTCTTAGCAGCAGACTCAAATGCTCCACCTTTCTTTCTCTAACCCTGTGGGTCGCGACCCCTTTGTAAATATGAAAATACATCCTGCACATCAGATATTTACATTACAATTCATAACAGTAGCAAAATTAGGGTTATGAAATAGCAACAAAAATAATTTTATGGTTGGGGGTCACCACAACATGAGGAACTGTATTCAAGGGTAGCAGCATTAGAAGGCATTAGGTAGGTTGAGAACTATTGCTCTAACCCTTAGCTTAATGGCTTTCATCTCCACACCTGTCTTAAAGCAATTTAACATGATGTGATGTTCTGGGGCAGATAGGTGAGGCTAATCTGCTCTAGGCCTTCCTTTCAGCCACAGTTTTGTAGATGGTTAATTGCCCATTTTGTCAGACAGCAGTGCATTAGGAAGGTGGTTGAATGAGACCTGTGGGATCAGGAATGATTTAAGATTATTGACTCTAGCTCTTGGATTTCAGATGAGCCACTTTCCACCTAAGCCTTCCTCTTTGGGGTGCCATGACGTTGGCCACAAGAAATAGCCAACACATTCTAAAATTCTTACATTGTTATACCTTGTTCTCTAATCTATCCCTTGTCAATAAATGGTCTGTGTCCCAAAATAAAATATGGCATAGTCATTTGACCAGCTATTTTCACTTCATTTGAAGGGTTAAGATTAACCATTAACGAGCTTTCAGGCCAGAAGTGGTGGCTCATATCTATAATCCTAACACTCTGGGAGGCCGAGGCAGGTGGATCATTAAGCTTGGGAGTTGGAGACCAGCCTGAGCAAGAGTGAAACCCCTGGTGTCTACTAAAAATAGGAAAAATCAGCCAGGTGTTGTAGTGGGCACCTGTAGTCCCAGCTACTCAGGAGGCTGAGGCAAGAGGATTGATTGAGCCCAGGAGTTTGAGGTTGCTGTGAGCTACAATGCCACAGCACTCTACCCAGGGCAACAGAGTGAGACTCTGTGCCAAAAAAAAAAAAAAAAAAAAATATATATATATATATAAAACTTGCTTTCAGAGTGGGACAGGTGGGTCTTTACTCTTGAAAACAACCCTTAAACCTTAGTGATTCTATAATTTAGTGTCTTTTATACCCAATTCTGATCTGAATTTCTTCATCATTTAGGACTTCTTTTCAGTTGCAAATAACGCAAAACACAATCAAATTGTGTTTGTAAATAGTTTTAAGCTAGAGGTAGTTGGGAAGCAAAAGTTACAGACAAGGGCTGCCTGAGCTGCCTTTTCTTACCTGTGGCAGGCCATAAAAATTCCTGTGGAAAAGATGCAAAAGGGGCTGCTGCCTTCCCTCCTCACCTAAAGACAGAAGTGAAAATTATCATTTCCTTATCAATAGAGATCAGAGACTTGTGCCAACTGGGCCAGAGGAATCTTGGAGCAGATTTTACAACCTTCCCATAACTTTCCCACCTTTTGGGAGCTTGATGCTGTTTGTTCCTTCGTCTTGTCCCTTCTCAATGTATTGTTCTTTGTTACATATGTTGTCTAAGCCAGGACCCTAAGCCACCATTTTGAGAGCGAGAGTGGAAGAAGCAAGGGAAAGCTTTCCAGGCAGAAGGAACTGCAATTTCAAGGGCTCTGAGGTGGGGAAAGGGCCAGTAAGGCTGGGATGTGTATGATTGAGGTGAGAGTGGCACGAGATGGAGTTCAGAAGTAGCAGAGACCAGGTGTGCGGGGAACCCTTCACCAGCAAGAAATATTTATCGCCCTCAAGGAACTTGTCAGGAACTGTAATGTCACATTTTCTGATGTTCAACATTGACTAAAGCTTGGCTGACAGATACAATATTAGTAGAGGATTGCCTTAAGGATATGGAGTGCATGCCTGTCTCTAAACATCTGTCTGTGGGATAAGTCAGATGCGCTGAGAGCTGGACTGAACTACTGAAATGTGCTGTGACTCAGTGACACGCAGACGGAAGAAGGAACGTTAGCAGCCAGAATCCAAGATGGCCCCAGGTACCTTACCTTTGTATATGCCCCTCCCACACCAAATACGGGATCCATGGGATGATGAGGAAATGACACGTGGGATTTCAGAGATTGGGTCATAAAGACATAGTATGCCTTTTTCTCTCTTGGGTCATTTTCTCTGGGGACATCAATGGCCATGTTATTAGGGCACTCAAATAGCCCAGTGAAGAAGTCCACATGGGGAAGAACTGGGGCCTCTAATTATGAGAGTGAGCTGACCGGCAGTAAATTCTCCAACCCCAGACAAGCCTTCAAGTAACAACCACCCTGTCTGACATCTTGGCTGCACTTCATGAAACGCCCAAGCACAAACCAGGTAAGCTGCTCCAGAATTCCTGACCCGCAGAAACTGTAGGAGAAAACAAATGTTTACCAGTATTTTAAGACAATAAGTTTGAGGATATTTTGTTATGTAGCTGTAGATTAAAGCAGACATTGTAAGAAATAACACTAATAATTTTCTATATTAACAATAACACTGTTCATTAAGGGTGCTGGCTGTGAGTCTGGGCAAGTTACTTATTTTGCCATCCTTGAATTTCCTCATCTGTCAAATGGACTAATAACAGTGTCCATTTCTCAGGATATTTATAACATTAAAGGGAATACATATTTTAAAGAATAAAATGGAATCATAGATAATTCATGATAGAAACTCATTAAAAGTCATCCATTATTGTTTGCTGTTATTTTTATTATGGTTTTATTTTTCAATTTTCTGTTATTTATTTATGTGTTTCTTTATTTTTTAGAGATTGAGGTCTTGCTATACTGCTCAGGCTGGTCTCACACTCCTGGCCTTTAAGGATCATTCCACTTCAGCCTCTCTAGTAGCTGGGACTATAGGTGCAAGCCACTGGGTATTTTTAAATTTCAATTCTAACCAAATTTGCTTCTCCTCCTGTTTCTCAAAATCAGTTAGTAACACAACAATCCAGGCAGTCAAAACTCCACAAGTTATTCTTGTTGAAAGATTTTATTCTTCGTTCTTCAAATCCAGTCAATCCTTATGTTCTAATAGTTATAACTGCTAAGTACTTTCGGATTACAGTATTTTCTTTATCCCTACTCTCACTGCCTTAGTTTAGGTCTCCATCAACGCCCATCTGGACTAGTAAGTAGATTCCTAAATGGTTCCCTGCCTCTAATCTTATCCGCCTTCAAACTGTTCTGCAGCCAGTGACCTGTACGCAACACAAATATGCTGAAAACCCTGGCAAAAACCTCTCGGTGGCCCTCTCACTGCTGTGGAAAGTCCAGTCTCCTGAGCATGACCAATACGCCGTCAGGACCTTGTTGTTGTCTGTCTCTCTTCTCATTAACATGCAACAGTCAGTGTTAGTTCTCTTATTTCTTGCATTTGGTCTCTCCCTCTCTCTCTCTTTTGAGACAGAGTCTCACTCTGTTGCCCTGGATAGAGTGCTATGGCCTCCTAGCTCACAGCAACCTCGAACTCTTGGGCTCAAAGAAATCCTCTTGCCTCATTTAACCTATTTTCAGTAGAAATGGGGTCTCGCTCTTGCTCAGGCTGGTCTCGAACTCCTGAGCCCAAGCAGAGTGCTGGGATTACAGGTGTGTGCCACCCAGCCGGTGTCTCCCTTTTGTAGTGCTGGCTTTCCAAATTTTGATCACAGGGAAGCTATTTCTGACGATTGCAACCAAGAGCTGGGTCCTGTGGTGAGGTGCAGTGTAGAGGCACTCATACCCTTAGACCTGAACATGAAGGATCCTGCACAAAAATAAATTATGAAATAAAACAAAGGCACACTTTTCACTTGGGATGTGGCATTCAGTCCTGGCACAGCAGAATCTCCATCCCTAAACATCTACTCTCCGGCTAACACTGTTCAGGTCCCAGAGAAACACTTTTCCTCATCTTGTGTCCATGACCTTGAAACAAAAGAAGACAATCCTGTCCAAATGTCTGAAGGTTTGTGAGTTGCCCCATTCAATTGCTTTAGCAGGGAGCAATTGAGGCAGCCAACACACGGAGGAAAAAGAAAATGCAAATTAATTATCAAGAGAAATCCTTCTTCTCAAGACGAATGCAATAGATTCTTACATAATGAAGTCTGATTCCCTGAGAGAGCTGAGCATCCATTTCCTTGCTCGTCTTCATGGATCTGGAAGTTCTTTTGAATTAGCTCAGTATTTGAAACAATTGTACATGACAGCTGAATAGAATTTGCAGTATCAAATAATTCATATTACCCTTACATTTGTATAAGTAGGTCTAAACAGATAGTCACATGGCTCTACCTGGGCAACTAGCTGGACACTGAAACCTAGACGTGTGAACAGCTTTTAGTGTTATTTCATTTAAACCTTACTAACATCTAATTAAAATTTCAAAAAATTAAGTTTAACTTCCAGTTTAAAAAAATTTTTGATTTAAAAATTAGATATACATTAACTTTAATTTGTAGTTTGTCATTTAACTTTAAGAGAACCCATTGCTCCCTGTTTCTCTCAACTCCTGGGTTTTTTTCTTCTCTACTTGCCAGAGCTTTCTCTGCTACTAAATTCATTGGAAGATGGCTGAGCAACATTCTTGAATGGTTACAGCTCCTCTGTTCAAGATAGACATTAGTTTCTCTTATCCACAATTCCAATTTCTGGGCAAGGGACAGTGTTCAACCCCCCGAGTCAAGGAAATAACAGTCATGTGACAATGGGGGACTCATCTATGACCCTGTGGTTTGACAGTGGAGAAAGGGCAGAAACTGAGGAAGTTTCTAACACATAGATGCTGTATTAGTCAGTGTTCTCCAGAGAATAGAACCAAGAGGATGTGTGAGATTTATGTAAGGAATTAGTTTGTGTGGATGGCAAGGGCAAGTCTTCAAGGATGGGCTGGCAGGCTGGAGATCTGGGGAGGTAATGCTAGTATTGTTGTTCAAGTTCAAAGGCAGTGTGCTGGTCAGTCTTTTGTTCTTCTTGGACTTTCATCTGATTGTATGAGACCCATTTACATCAGGGAAGACAATCTGCTTTAAATTCAACTCAAAATCCACTGATTTAAATGTTAATCTCATCCAAAAACACCCTCACCAAAACATCCAGAATAATGTTTAACCACGTATCTAGGCATCATGGCACAGCCAAGGTGACATAAAATTAACTATCACAGATGCTCAATAAGGGCTTGTTAAACTAAACAATTTTTATTGCCTGTTACATTTAAACAATGTTTGCAGCTGGGCATGGTGGCTCACACCTGTAATGCTAGCACTCTGGGAGGCTGAGATGGGTGGATTCCTTGAGCCCAGAAGTTCAAGACTAGCCTGAGCAAGAGTGAGACACCCCTCTCTACTAAAAACAGAAAAAATTAGCTGGATGTGGTGGCACACCCCTGTAGTCCCAACTACACTAGAGGCTGAGGTAAGAAGATTACTTAAGCCCAAGAGTTTGAGGTTGCTATGAGCTACCCCACCATGACACTCGAGCCTGGGGCAACAGAGTGAGGCTCTTTGTTAAAAAATAAAATGCACCCTACAGATGCATTTTGTACACTGATCTTGTTTCTATCTATGTATTACCTCAAAAAAAACCCTCATTTTTCACTTCTCAATTGCCTCACTAATTTGTTTTCAAGTTTATTTTAAGAGCCCTTTATGGGAAGATTATGAATTAATAAAGTGAAGAAAGCACTTGTCAAAATTCCTGATCTGCTTTGCATAGAGGAAAAAACAATATCCTTCATTTTTAATGATTCTGAAATGAGCAGTTGATATTTTTTAAGTCATCAAGATTATCTGGGGTGGTGCCTGTGGCTCAGTGAGTAGGGTGCCAGCCCAATATACTGAGGGTGGCAGGTTTGAACCCAGCCCCAGCCAAACTGCAACAAAAAAAGCCAGGCGTTGTGGTGGGCACATGTAGTCCCAGCTACTTGGGAGGCTGAGGCAAAAGAATTGTCTAAACCCAAGTGCCCAAGGTTGCTGTGAGCTGTGATGCCACAGCACTCTACCAAGGGTGACAAAGTAAGACTCTTAAAAAAAAAAAAAAAGATAATCTGATTTCCACATCCCTTCCATTCCAGAATTCCTGTTTACAGTTTTAAAAGAAACTCAGCAAATATCTACTATTCAAAGCACAATGAAATCAAGAGCTCAATGCTGCAATATGTTGATAAAACACCTCGAGGATTTTTTTTTTTACAAGCTTAAATTGCTCTTCCTTTACCAGTTTAAAACATGTGCTCTTTTTCTCAGGTCTCCAAAAATGTTGCCCTTTGCCCAGTAGTGGGAGAACTTAAAAGTCAAGCAAATATAAGAGAGAGGAGCAGAGAGCAAAAACAGAACCAAGAGAAGAGTGAGATTTGTGATGATATTCAGATCTGTTCAATAAACATGGCTGGCATTAGAATTTTCCTGAACAACCTGGAAAGTCTCCTTAATTATATCTCTATAAAATTATATAATGAAGTATGGGAGATTACATTGCGGCCACTATATTTTTGGCAAATGAAGCAAAAAGAACTCCACTACAATGCTCTAAGAGTTGTCTTCATTTGGTGCCTTGCAAGCAGTAGTTGTGTGCGGCAGCTTGACTTAGTATGTGCCAAAATAGAAAGAGGCCAGAGGATGATCCCCATTTGCATTTCTATCATCATATCACCTCTGTGCCCTGGTTAAAAAAAAATAGTAGTCCTAAAATGGAAGTTTTCATAAGTGATATAAAGTTGCATTCAAAGGTTAGTACTATCTATTTCAGATATGCCAAATGGTCACCTGAAGAAATATGAGAGAAAATGGGTAATTTCACCATGAAATGAACACTTTTGTCATTTTATTAAAGACGCCAAACAATTAAAGGGTGAAAAGTATTTATTGATTACATGACATTTTCCCCCAAAGTACAGTAAAGGGGGGGGGAAGAACAGATGTCTCAGGAAGATCTTAAACTGAGCCCAGTATTTCCAGAAAACATTTTAAAACAATATTATTTTCTCTGCTCTTCCATTAATGACATACAGCAAAAGCCAGAACTGGAACAGTAAGGTCTAAGATGCCAAATGCCAACACAGGGTGGTGGAAGGAGATTTGGGCATGCAGGGCAGAGGGCGAGGGAAAGATGTTGGGCGGGGCAGGTGCAGCCACGATGAGCACACACCACCCTGTGAGAAGAAGGAATGAGGGAAAGAAAAGAAGACGCAGAGTGGGCCATGAAATTTTGAAGGTGAGACAGAGTCAAGAATGGCTTAAGAAGGCCTAACTTGAGGGCTTTTCTTTTTTACCCCCTAGTATTATCATGAAATTACCAAGAAAGGGGCAGGGTAGACAGCACAGTTTCAGTAGCCTTGCTTGCTCCTTAGCAACTCCTGCTCTTCCCAGCCCCCTCCCTGCTGGCATCCCTCCAGGAACCAACCATCACACCTGGGGCTCTTGAAGAGAAGCTGCCTGAACACAGCTGGTCCAGGGGCCTGGTGGAAAACCAGGTTTTATCAAGGGCAGTTCTGACACCACCACGCCTATCAGCCCTTCACAGAAGGGCTAAGCAAAGCTCTCCCTAGTCCTGATGCAATAAAACTCTAAATTTTTCTGTCTCCTTGCTTCTCTTCTTAGTTTTCTGTTTCTGATTTAATTCTTGGCTTTAAAAGAAAGAACTTGAAGGCTTTGAATTCTCTTAATTCAACTCAATTCTCTATTTTTATCTCTCTTTATCAGAATCATTTATTGCAGCGCACAGCAATACAAAGGGATTAACTCAATCTATGATGTGTTCTTCTGTAACTGATTTAGATCTTTACCATAATTAGACTAGCAATACACTGGGTAATGAAACATCACATTTGGCCCTCTAACGATTAATTGCTTTCCTTTATCCTGGCATTGGAGCATCCAACCTTTAAAAAATTATTTAAAGTCATGTAATCATTTCATTTGCAAACAAATATATGTAATATTAATCTAAATTGTGATGCTGAGTAGTAAAAGAGTAAAATGAGCACCTGGGAACTTACCACTGAAGAACAAGACACCAATACTAATGTATCAAACTACGTTCAACTTAATGAGTTTTTTCTTTACAGATCTTCATTTTCGTGTTGTATCTAAGAAGTCATCACTAAACACAAGGTTATGTACAATATTTTCTTCTATGTTAGCTTCTAGACGTTTTACAGATTTTCCTTTTATATTTAGGCCTATGATCCATTTTGAGTTGACTTTTGTGAAAGATGTGAGGAGTGTGTCTAGATTTTTTTTTTGGCGTATGGACATCTAGTCATTATTGGACCATTTGTTGAAAAGACTATCCTTTCTTCACTAAATTGTGTTTACTCCTTTATCAAAACTCAGTTGATTATATTTATGTGGGTCTATTTCTAGACTATCTAGTCTGTTCCAGGTGTATTTATCTGTTATTTTGCTAATGCCATACTGTTTTTATTACTGTAGCATTATAGTATGTCTTCAAGTTGGGTAGTGTCAGTTGTCACACTTTTTCTTCTCCTTCAGTATTCGTGTTGGCTATTCTGGGTCTTTTGCCTCTCCATATAAACTTTGGGAAGAATATGTCAGTATCCAGAAAAAAAAAATTACTGGAGTTCTGATTGGGACTGAGTTGAATCTATATATCAAGTTGGGGAAAACTAACATCTTGAAAACATTGGATCTTTCAATCCATGAATGTGGACTATCTCTTCATTTTTGTAGATACTGGATTTTTCAGTATCTACAAACCTTTCTACAGAGGTTTGTAGTTTTCCTCAGGGAGAGCTTATACATATTTTATTAGGTTTATATCTAAGTATTTTTCTTTTCTTTTTTTTTTTTGGAGCTAATGTAAATAGTGTGGTATTTTAAACTTAAAATTGAAATTATTTATTCCTGGCGTATAGGAATGCAATTAATGTTGTTTAATATGTTAGCCTTATATCCTGCAACATTGCTGTAATCACATTAATTCTAGGAGAGGTTTTTTTCGTTGTTATTGTTGATTCTTCAGGATTTTCTGCTTAAACATTCATGTCATCTACAAACAGTTTTATTCTTCTTTCTCAATCAGTATACATTTATTTACTTTTCTTGTATTATTGCACTAGTTTGGACTTCTAGTATAATATTGCATAGAATGGATAAGAGGAAATGTCCTTGTCTTATTCCTAATTTTAGGGTAAAAGTGTCAAGTTTCTTACCATTAAGTATGATATTAACTGTCAGATTTTTGTAGATGTCCTTTATCAAGTTAAGGAAGTTCCCCTTTAATTCTAGTTTGCTGAGAGTTTGTATCATGAATTGGTATTAGATTCTGTGAAATGTTCTTTATGCAGCTGCTGATAAAATCATGTGATTTTTCTTCTTTAGTCTGTTGATATGATAAATTATACTAGTTAATTTTCAAATGTTGAAGCACCCTTGCATAACTGGAATGAATCCCACCTGATCATATGGTGTATAATTCCTTTTATAGATTGTTGCATTTAATTTGCTAATATTTTATGAGTATTTTAGCATCTGTATTCTTGTCTCTTTTTTTCTTATTTTATTTTTAATGTATCTATATTCTTATAATGTATTTTTCTTATTTTATTATTAGGGTAATGGTGGCTTCATAGAATAAGTTACAAAGTGTTCCTTCTGGTTTATTTTATGGAAGAAATTATAAGCAATTGTATAATTTCTCCTGTAAATGTTTGCTAGAATTTTTTTTTTGAGACAGAGTCTCACTCAGTTGCCCTTCATAGAATAAGTTACAAAGTGTTCCTTCTGGTTTATTTTCTGGAAGAAATTATAGGCAATTGTATAATTTCTCCTGTAAATGTTTGCTAGAATTTTTTTTTTGAAACAGAGTCTCACTCGGTTGCCCAGGGTTGAGTCTTATGGTATCACATCTCACAGCAACATCAAACTCTTTGGCTCAAGAAATCCTCTTGTCTCAGCCTCTTGAGTAGCTGGGACTACAGGTGCCTACCACAATGCTCGGCTAGTTTTTCTGTTTTTAGTAGAAACAGGGTCTCTCTTTGTTCAGGCTGATCTGGAACTCCTGAACTCAGGTGATCCACCTGCCTTAGACTCCCAGAATGCCTGGATTACAGGTGTGAGCCACTGCACCTGGCCGTGTTTGCTAGAATTTACCAGTGAACTCATTTGTGCCTGAGCCTTTCTTTTCAGAAGTCTATTAACTGATAATTCACTATCTGTAATATACACAGGCCTATTCAGATTTCTCCTTTTGTGAATTTTCATTAATTGTGTCATCAAGGAATTGGTCCACTTTGTCTAGGTTATCAAATATGTAGTCATAGAGTTGGTAATAATAATATTCCTTTATTATCTTTTTAATGTCCACGAGACCTGCGTCAATGGCCACTCTTTCATTTCTGTTGGCACTTTTTCTCTTTTTTCCTTAGTTAACCTGGCTAAAGATTTGCCAACTTTTTTGTTTTTTTCCTAAAAACCAGCTTTTGGTTTTATTGATTTTCTATATTGAATTCCTGTTTCCAATTTCATTGATTTCTGCTCTGATTTTCATTAATTATTTTCTTTTGCTTACTTTGTGTTTAATTTGCTCTTCTGTTTCTAGTTTCTTAAGGTGGAAGCTTGTACAGTTTATTTCAGATCTTTCTTCTATTATGATATATGCATACAATTTCCCTAAGCACTGCCTTCACTACATCCCACAAATGTTGATATATCTCATTTTAATTCAGAATGTTAAGATTTATTTGATCCATGAGTTGTCTCAAAGTATGTTATTTAACCTCTAAGTGAGAGTTTTTCAGGTATCTTTCTGTCATTGTTTCCATTGTGGTCCAAGAGAATACTCTATATGACTCCTATTCTATCACATTTTTTTTGAGACAGAGTCTCACTTTGTCACCCTCAGTAGAATGCCATAGCATCATAGCTCACAGCAACCTCAAACTCTTGGGCTCAAGTGATCCTCTTGTCTCAGCCTCCAAAGTAGCTGGAACTATAGGCCCCTGCCAGAAAGCCTGGCTAGTTGTTTTAGAGATAGGGTCCTGCTCTGGCTCAGGCTATTCATCTGTCTTGGCCTCCCAAAGTGCTAGGATTACAGGCATAAGCAACTGCAGTGGCCTATTCTTTCACATTTGTTAAGATATCTTCTGGGGTCCAGAAAGTATTCTATTTTGGTGAATGATCCATGTGAGTTTGAGAATATGTATTCTGCTGTTGTATGAAGTATTCTATAAATGTCAATTAGATCCAGTTCATTGATTCAGTTCAACTATGCCTTTACTGATTTTCTGCTTAATTGATCTGTTAATTACTAATAGAGGGATATTAAAATCCCTAACCACAAGATTTGTTTATTTCTCCTTACAGTTCTATAAATGTTTGCCTCTTGCATTTTGACACTATGTTGTTAGGTGCATGCAACTTAGGAATTGTTATGTCTCCTTGGAGAATTCACCACTTTATCATTATAAAATGCACCTCCCTATCCTTGATAATTTTACTTGCTCTGTGGTATGCTTTGTCTGAAATTAATATAGCTGCCCAGCTTTCTTTGATTAGTCTTTAGTTGTGTATTTTTCTGCGTCCCTTTACTTTTTTAAAAAAGTTCTTATTGTGGTAAGAGCACTTAACATGAGGTCTACCCTGTTAACAAATTTATAAGTGTATAACATCATGCTGTAAACTATAGACACAATTTTGTACCGTGGATCTCTAGAACTTAATTATCTTGCATAACCGAAAACTTTAGACCACTTGACTAGCAGCTCCACATTTCTCTCTCCTCCGGTCCCTGACAACCACCACTCTACTCTCTACTTTTATGCATTGACTGTTTAATAAAACTCATATAAATGGAATCATACAGTATTTGTCCTTCTGTAACTGGCTCATTTATTTCACTTAGTATAATGTGCTCAAGGTTGTTCATCTATGTTGTCACATATAACAGAAAAGAAATATGTCCCTTTTTTAAAAGGCTGAATAATATTTCATTGTAGGTATATATCATAGTTTTAAAATCCATTCATTCGTTGATGGACATTTAGGTTGTTTCCACATTTGGGCTATTGTGAGTAATGCTGCAATGAACATGGTAGTGCAATATCTGTCCCCCAAAACCATTCTGCCCTCCGGGGCCACTGGGTCTGTGGTGGGAGGGGTGACCTGGAAGGTTTCTCAAATGCCTTTGAGGAGCTCTTCTCTCTGAACTAATCTCCTTAGCAAAAGGTTGCTGGGGCACACCCTCAGTTTCCTCTCCCAAACATGCTTTTTAACTCTTTCATGGCTCAACTGAGAGTTTTCCAATTGTTTTTGCTTTTCTTCCTTTTTATTTATTTATTTATTATCATTATTATTATTATTATTATTATTTTGGCCATTTTTTGGCCGGGGTGGGGTTTGAACCTGCCACCTCCGGCATATGGGGCTGGTGCCCTACTCCTTTGAGCCACAGGCGCTGCCCTATTTATTTATTATTATTATTTTTTTTTTTTTGAGACAGAGCCTCAAGCTGTCACCCTGGATAGAGTGCTATGGCATCACAGCTCACAGCAACCTCCAATTCCTGGGCTCAAGCAATCTCCTGCCTCTGCCTCCCAAGTAGCTGGAACTACAGGCGCCCGCCACAATGCCCAGCCATTTTTTGGTTGCAGCCACCATTGTTTGGCGGGCCGGGCTGGATTCGAACCCGCCAGCTCAGGTGTACATGGCTGGCGCCTTAGCCGGTTGAGCCACAGGTGCCGAGCCATCTTCCATTTTAATTATGAATTCTGTCTTTTATTTTTGAGACAGAGTCTAAATATGTTGCCCGCAGTAGAGTGCAGTGGCATCACAGCTCACAGCAACCTCAAGCTCTTGGGCTTATGCCATTCTCTTGCCTCAGACTCCCAAGTAGCTGGGACTACAGATGCCCACCACAACACCTGGCTATTTTTTGTTGTAGTTGTCACTGTTATTTAGCTGGCCTGGGATGGTTTCAAATCCTCCAGCCTCGGTGTATGTGGCTGGTGCCATAACCACTGTGCTACAGGAACCAAGTCTATGAATTCTGTCTTTAAGTCATGTTTCTCTCTCACAGCCTAATGTAAGTGATTAAGAGTAGCCATGTAGGCTTGGCACCTGTAGCTCTGTGGTGGATAGGGCACTGGCCAAGGCAGGAGGGTTCAAACCCAACCTGGGCCTACTAAACAACAATGACAACTGCAACCAAAAAAGAAAAAAAACAGGTGTCATGGTGGGCACCTGTAGTCCCAGCTACTTGGGAGGCTGAGGCAAGAGAATCACTGAAGCCCAAGAGTTTGAGGTTGCTGTGAGCT
>CAUYRH010007933.1:0-35609 GCA_963574655.1 Perodicticus potto
AGAGAGAACAAGAGAGCTTGTTCCTTTCCTGGGTCCTCTTTGCCTGGAGGTCTGGTTTTTCTTATACTTCTAATTTTCCTTTCTTGTAAATAAATTCTGACTTACCACTACTCTTGTGGTCCGTCGATTCCTTCTTCGAATCTCCGAGACCAAGAGCCTGACATTCCGGCATCATTGTGACTAAGATTGACTCAAGTGGGTCCTCCATATTGTGGGATTCCAATGGAAGTTTGCTCAGGGATGACTGGGATAGTTAATGCATGGAGTGAATAAAGCAAATATCCAGAAAAAAAAAATTAACCATCTTTCCAGCAAACTAGGGAAACTACAAGAGGAATGTAAAGGAATGTAAAGATTACCGTTTTTGACGGTAAGAATTAAAATTTCAGATCATATAAATAATATAAATATGGGTCGTAGACAATTTGACCTATCAAAAATAGAGAATCTGGCTGTTTCACCCGAAAACCAATCAGGCTTCTAGATTCCAAATCCAGATTCCGGCGCGGGGTAATTATGTCATCCTGGGCTAGGTACCAGGTCCATGACTTAGTCTTGTTATACACAAAAGGAAGATACTACCCCTCTTTTACTGCGTGAAGATTAAAGTGAATCCTTTAGAGTGTGGCTGTGCGCCTGGGACACAGTAGGTGCTCAAACGTGATTGCTATCATAACGCCGGAAGATTCTCCATTATTCCAACCTTTCACCAAAAGCTGCACTGAGCACTGGCGCCTGCAGACGTGACCTCACTCGGGCCCGCCCGGAGACTGTGGCCCGCTAGGGAAGGTTCGCAACGTAAGGAGGTGATTGCCCAAAAATAATGTCACAAGAGCTGCAGTAGAGCTCCTGCCAAGACGACGAGCCCATGCAACCAATAGGGTGACCTACATTTATCTAGATAACTTTTTTTTTTGTAGAAACAGAATCTCATTCTGTCGCCCTCGGTGGAGTGCCATTAAGTCACAGCTCACGGCAACCTTCCAACTCCTGGGCTTAGGCGATTTTCTTGCCTTAGTCTCCAGTGTAGCTGGGACCACAGGCGCCCGTCACAACGCCCAGCTATTTTTTTTATTTTTTTATTTTTTTTTTTGAGACAGAGTTTCACTTATTAACCCTCGGTAGAGTGCCGCAGCGTCACAGCTCACAGCAACCTCCAACTCCTTGGGCTTAGGTGATTCTCTTGCCTCAGCCTCCCGAGTAGCTAGGACTACAGGCGTCCGCCACAACGCCTTTTGTTGGGGCTGGGTTTGAACCCACCAACCCGGGTATATGGGGCCGGCGCCCCACCGACTGAGCCACAGGCGCCGCCCGCCCAGCTATTTTTGATGCAGTTTGGCCGGGGCCGGGTTTGAAACCGCCACCCTCGGTATATGGGGTCGGCGCCCTACTCACTGAACCACAGGCGCCGCCCGATCTAGGCAGCTTTTTCATAGAAGTGTTTCCAACGTCTGCAAGCCTAGTTTTATCCAAGAAAGTTAGTTTGCATTTGCAAGCGCTGAGAAACTTTCTGACCTGGCAGAGCGAGTCGCGTGTGATGCGCAGGCGCTCGCACTCGCCCCTGGTCCCGCCTCTTCCGCCCGGTGCGGGCGCCATTGGTCCGCGTGGTCACATAAGAGGCTGCGCGCAAGCGCTGAATTCTCTTTCCTCAGCTGCCGCCAAGGTGCTCGGTTCTTCCGAGGAAGCTAAGGCCGCGTTGGGGTGAGGCCATCACTTCATCCGGCGACTAGCACCGCGCCCGGCAGCGCTATCTCAGCACTTGCTCGCGCTATGGCCTCCGTCTCAGAGCTCGCCTGCATTTACTCGGCCCTCATTTTGCATGACGATGAGGTGACCGTCACGGTGAGTGTGCGCCCGGGCCGGCGGCAGGGCGGCCAGCGGTTGGCAGGCTCCTGGCGTCCAGGCGGCCTGGCTCAGCACGTAGGCCCGGCCTGAAGGCGAGGTCGCTGGCGAGGCGAGGCGAGGCGGGCCTTGTGCCAGGCGGCCTGGGCCCTCGGGACACCACGTGCGGGCTGCGGCGGGACTGCATTTGCGGCTGGGCGCTCGGACTTGCAGAGCCTTTATCTAGGAAAGCTTTTCCGCCGTGCTTGGGCATCCTGACGTGCGCGTAATCGTATTCCAGGAGGAACTTTGGTCTGATTGCCTTGGATTCCTGTGGCCTTAGTAGGCCTCTGGGGCAGGCAGCATGGCGGGGAGGGAGGTACAGAAGCACTGCTCCACTCCCCCGCTCTCGTAATTTAGAATAGCCGTGTGAACGTGGTACATGTCTCTTTTGTCTGTGTTAGCCAAGGTATTTGAACATGAACATATATGAAATGCAAATAGAATATTTGAATTGTTGAAACATGGCTCTATACGCGTTTTCAGTGACTTGCTTTTAACTTTATGGTATATTTGGAAATATTAAAAAGGCTACACTTCACTCTGATGGATTGACATTTTATTTGTTACAGGAGGATAAGATAAATGCCCTCATTAAAGCAGCTGGTGTAAATGTTGAACCTTTTTGGCCTGGCTTGTTTGCAAAGGTGAGGTGATGGTGGCAGAGGCATTTGGGGGTGACCTGTTGATTAGGTCAGGTGTATGTGCTGCAGTACCAGAAAGCCCCACATTCTCCTGTACCACCTGTTTCCTTACATTTCTAGCTCTAGGAGCTAATAAGGTTTTGGGTTGTCACATTTTATGTGGCTGTATCTTGATCTCAAGACTCTGGTTTCCCTTTACTTCTGTCTGAAACCATACTAAAAAGTAACAGCCTGGCAGTGCCCCTAGCTCAGTGGATAGGGTGCCGGCCACATACACCCGGATTGGCGGGTTCGAACTCGCTTTTTTTCGGGCCCAGCCAAAAAAAAAAAAACAATGACAACTGCAACCAAAAAATAGCCGGGCATTGTGGCGGGCGCCTATAGTACAGCTATTTGGGAGGTTGAGGCAAGAGAATCGCTTAAGCCCAAGAGTTTGAGGTTGCTGTGAGCAGTGACACTACAGCACTCTGCCCCGGGGAGACAGCTTGGGACTATGTCTCAAAACCAACAACAACAATCCCTCCCCACCCCCCCCAAAAACCCAGCCATTTTAAATTGCAAGCAAATCCTTTTAGTACGGTAAGTTTGTAGTCTACTGGAAATAGGGTTTAGTGACCTTTTATTGACCTCACACTGTGTTGGGATATGAACGACTGATAGTAATGACAAAGTTCTTGCTCATATTCCTTCCATTGGCTACCCTCCATTATTCAGGTTACTTAAAGGCTGGCAAGTGAAGCTAATAATAGCATCGAAGTCTTTGGGTTGTGTCCTTCAAAGAGTTTTGAAATAGTGTACCTATGTTATGTTTAGTAAATACCTTTAGAAAAGTTCTAGATTTGCTTAGTCTGAAAACTTGAAGAATTCACTGTTAAAAGGAGACATTGAACTGTAGAAAGAACCCTCGGTTGAGGGTCTCAGGAAGCTTAAGTTTTTTTCCCAGTGTATTATAAAAGGAAGGAATTGTTAGCTTTACCTCATTACATAAACTCAGCAATAAGATTTACAGCTGAATAATTTGTTGACTGTTTTTAATAGAGCCATGTGTTGCCCTGTTCAATGTAAGTCTTGCTATTAGCAAACAAAAGTCAGTCTTGAGGATGAAAAAGCAAACTGCAAGTCCAATGCTAAGACAGATAAAATATGGCAGCTATTCTAACACAGAAGACAGAAGTACTGTACAGTTTTCGTAACGATAATTTTCGTTATCCCTGGGGGATTTGTTCCAGGACTTCCCTCAGATACCAGAATCCTGGGATATTCATTTGTCATATGGAATGACATAGTATTTGCATGTTGTCTACACACATCCTCCTATTAACTGAATTATTTCATAATAACTAGTACAGTGTAAAAACTGTAAGTGGTTGTTAACACTATATTGTTTAAGGAAGAATGCATTATAAGAGAGTCTGTAGGTGGTCAGTATACCTGCTTTTTTTCCCAAATATTTTGTGTTCACTGTTGGTCGAATGCATGTATATGGAATAGATCACTGTAGGTGAGTGAATGCTATCACAAAAGGACAAAAGGGAGTGCTTACTATGTATACATCTATGTTGCAGGCCTTGGCCAATGTCAACATTGGGAGCCTCATCTGCAATGTAGGGGCTGGTGGACCTGCTCCAGCAGCTGGTGCTGCACCAGCAGGAGGTCCTGCCCCCTCCACTGCTGCTGCCCCAGGTAGGAGTGTTTTTGTATTGGAGGGGAGAGGTATAGAGATCAAAATACAGTATTAATAGCCAATATTTCTCTTAATTTGCCACAAGTATGTGATATATGGGAATTCTAAAACCTATAGGATAGTTTGATGTTGAAAATGAGTATTTTTAACCATGCAAGTTGAAGAGCCTAGAGAACTCTGTCAGAGCTTAATATAATGGGAGTGGATTGACTTTTTTTTTTTTTTTTTTTTTTTAGCTGAGGAGAAGAATGTTGAAGCAAATAAAGAATAATCTGAGGAATCTGATGATGACATGGGCTTTGGTCTTTTTGACTAAATCTTTTTTGTAATGTGTTCAATAAAAAGTTGAATTCTGCTGTCATGCTTATAGTTTGGGCATTTATACTCTTTAAAAAGTACCATAGGCTTGGTGCCTGTGGCTCAATGGGCTAAGGTGCCAGCCACTACACCTGAGCTGGCGGGTTCAAATCCAGGCCAGGCGTTGTGGCGGGCACTTGTAGTCCCAGCTACTTTGGAGGCAGAGGCAGGGAACTCGCATGAGCCCAGGAATTGGAGGTTGCTGTGAGCTGTGATGCCACAGCACTCTATCCAGGGTGACAGCTTGAGGCTCTGTCTCAAAAAAAAAAAAAAGTACCATAAAGTTGAATTCCACTACTGTTGGTCACGCTTATAGTTTGGGAATTTACTCTTCAAAGTGCCATGCATTGTGAGATGGTCTGTAATGCTGGCTTTCAACCTATTCTGTCATGCATGAGAGGAGCTGGGTCCCCCGCCCCATGATGACCAAGTGGGAAGTCTTAAACAATTAAGAATGCACCTAATAGTACCGCATTGAAAGCTGTACTGGGTTGCTAGGAGAGATCAGAGTAGATGCTTTGTCCCAGATTACATGTGTGACTTTATAATAACAAAGTTTATTCCCAACTGGGGGCATGGACATAACAGGTTGCAGCTTTAGAGAAGCCCTTAGATAATTGCCCTGTACAACTTTTTGAGTTGTGTTGAGGCAGGATGTTGGCTGCTGTATACCTAGGTGTGAATTTAATACCTATGTAGTGTCCCTCAGCAAACACTTGAAATTTTATAGCACCACTGAGGGAGTGGGAAAGATAAGCTCTAGATGTCTAGTTTTGCACAATGGATGAAACCAGAATTCAAATCTGTTGGAAAAACTTAACCATTGTAGCTTTCTTTGCCAGTTAAACAGTAGGATAGTATGAAATGGAAATTCACTTAGACATGTGCCTGTTATCCCAGGGTTTGGAGGCTGAGGCAGGAGGATCTCTTGAGGCCAGGAACTCAATCACTGCACTTTAGCTACGGAACTGGACAATGGTCCCAGACATGTTCTTGGATATGGCAACAGAAGAACCACAGGAGTGGTTCCTCACAATTTGAATACCATAGGGAGGCTAAGCCAGGATCCCTTTAGCCCGGGAGTTTATGATTACAGTGATCTATGATTGCCATTGCACTCCATCCTGGGCAACAGTGACACCTGTATCTTAAAGAGATGAGATTAGGGGCAAGGAAGCATGGTTTAAATCACTTCTTCATTCCAGTGTGCAGGACCATTTGTATAAGTTATTACAACCACTTGGGGAAATGGCACTTCCAGTTTAAGGAGGCTGAAGTGGGAGGATCCCTTGAGCTCAGGAGTTCATGACCAGCCTGAGTAAGGCGAAGACCCTGTTTCTACTAAAAATGGAAAAGTCAGCCTGAGTGTCTCAACTATTCAGGAGGCTGAGGCAAGTGGATCGCTTGAGCTCAAGAGTTTGAGGTGGCTGTGAGCTAGGCTCATGTTAACTATATTCTAGCCTGGGCAACAGAGTGAGACTTAAAAAAAAGTACATAAGGCCATCAGGATACATCCTTTGGGAATGTCCAAAGCACTTAAAATAGCAAAAATCTCAAAGGTTGTCCAACCAGAAAAAGTAAATAGTCCAAACAAACCACAGCTACAGATGATGGAGGCATCCTTACTAATGTGAAGTTAAAAAGTCAAAGTAGTAAATTACACATTTCCCTTTTCATAAAGCTTGAAAAAGTACATTAGGCTTGTGTGATAAAAGTACATATGAAAAAGTGATGGTAAACAATTGAGGATGTTGGGGTTAATGTGGGGAGGAGTACATAGGTGCTACTGTTAATTAATCTTAGTGGTTTTCATAAACAGGTTGAGCATCCCTAATCCAAAATCCAAAGTTTTGAGCACTAATATAACACCCAAAAGGTAACGCTCAAAGTGGAATTTTTAGATTGAGGTGCTCTACCTGTATAGGAAAACTAAGTATATATACTTAGTGCAAATATTCTAAAACCTGAAACACTGGTTGATCCTAAGCATTTCCGATAAAGGATGCTTAACTTTTATTAAAAAGGAACTATTGTGGGCAGCCCCTGTAGTTCAGTGAGTAGGGTGTCAGCCCCACATACCGAGGGTGGTGGGTTCAAACCCGGCCCCGGCCGAACTGCAACAAAAAAAGCCGGGTGTTGTGGCGGGCACCTATAGTCCCAGTTACTTGGGAGGCTGAAACAAGAGAATCGCCTAAGCCCAGGAGCTGGAGGTTGCTAAGAGCTGTGAAGCCATGGCACTCTACCAAGGGCGACAAAGTGAGACTCTTGTCTCTAAAAAAAAAAAAAAAAAAAAAAAACCATTGTGGGCCAGGAAACATAGTGTCATAAAACAAGAGGTGACTGACACCTGTTAAGTGCCTTCTTTCCCTCCCCCTTTCTTATCCTTAACAGCTAATCTCAACTGTGCCATGTCATTCTTCCCAATAGTCCGATGATGGTAAGGCTCCATGGCACACATGGGGACGTGAAAGCTCTGAGGTTACAAAGTAGTAAGTGGACCAGATTGAAACCCCCACTCTAGACTCCCATGCCTGTTCTCTTAACAGCATTGACCCATGCTCCCGATTCTTTCTCACTTGCATCAGCTTCCTCATCTGTAATGACAGCACTATACCTACCTATCTCTCTCTCCTGTTCTGGAGAGAAAGCACAGAACAGGACTTTCTTGCACTCAGTGAACACTCAGGTGTCAGAAGGAGAGAATACTAACACTTTTCTTAGCCAAGGAGACATTTTGAATAGGTTAAAGAGAATACCAACAAGACAAGGGGAAGCACAGCATCTAGAAGAGCTGAAAATTAAGTGGTGACCTAAGGATATCATAAGTAACAGTTAACCAAACAATACAATCACGACTGAAATGTTCAGTCTATGTTGGGTGGCTCAGCTTTTACAAAGAAACCTTAAGATAGCTAAAAACCTTTCCAAAGAACCATCTGAAAAGTTAGGATATCCACATACAACATAGAAATGCTAACTTTTTATTGATTTAATATTGAATAAAATCCACTTCCACCAACTTTCTAGTTCTCCTGAGCTTCTATTGCTTTTTGCAAAATGTGACTATTTCACACTGAGGAATGACATAGGTGATGCTTGTTACTGACCTTCTGCATATGATATAAAGAACACAGCTGGCATTCATGGTTCCCCAAATCCCCAGGACCCGCTGGCCAAGCTTTGACCTCCTCAAACTCACCCCCACCCTCCTTACCATTTAGGCAGGTTTGGTTTCTCATAATACCTCACACTTGTGATTGTTCACCAAACATGTATGTTATTTTGCTTAGTTTCATTACTCTCAAAATTGTGTTCACATCTCTCCTGTGGCCACTAGAAGCATACCCAGATCCATGGTTGGCTCTGGTTGAAATTCTATATCAGCAGGAAACCAGGATTGGGGTAAGGCCTCTCAGGCTCTAGTGCAGTGATTTTCAACTGGTGTGCCACAGCACACTAGTGTGCCGTGACAGGATCTTATGTGTGCCAAAATTTGTTTAAAGTCATTCATTAAATTATTTTCAAAAGAGGTTCAAAGCACAGTAAGCATGTTCTTTTTTTACTCTTTTTTTTGGAGACAGAATCTTATTATGTCGCCCTTGGTAGAGTGCTGTGGCGTCACAGCTCACAACAACCTTAAGCTCTTGGACTTAAGCTATTCTCTTGCCTCAGCCTCCCAACTAGCGGGGACTACAGGCACGCTCCACAATGCCTGGCTATTTTTTGTTGCAGTTGTCATGGTTGTTTTAGCTGGCCTGTGCTGGTTTTGAACCTGCCAACCTAAGTGTATGTGGCTGGCACCATAACCACTTTGCTACGGGCGCTGAGTCCTTTTTTACCCTTTTTTTGATCAACATAATTTAAGTGTGCCACGAAGTTTAACTATTGGTTCAAGTTTGCTCAGCCAGCTCCTGCCCCTCAGTTCCTTCCATCTTTCTAGGGTCCACCTGTGTGTCCACCTAACCTGTGGGGCAGTCTTGGAATCCAGTCCCTCTTCCTCATACCCAAGTGTGGGGTCTCATCCACTTGTTTTCATAATAAGTGCAAATAAGGACTTTGCCAGAGTGTAAAGCTATATAACTGCCAGACAGAAAGGGGAAACAATGTCCCCTTTACACACTACTTTTATAAGATAAAAAAGGTTGAACAACAGTAGAGAAATGCAAGAACAGACATGTTCACGTACAAAGACCACCACCACCAAAAACTACATTGTCCTTGAATGTTGCACATGGGATTCGTAAAAGAATCCAAAGGTCCTGTTTTACTCATTCTTTTTTTACTCCTTTCTTCTCAGTTGAAAACAAGAGAATCACATGTGAAATTTTAAAACCTCTTTTGGAAAAGATAAACAATCTAAAATGAAAGAATTTGAAATAATTATACAGTAAAAAAACTTAGTATATTGGTACACATTCAAATAAAGGATGTCGGGCGGTGCCTGTGGCTCAAAGGAGTAAGGCGCCGGCCCCATATGCCAGAGGTGGTGGGTTCAAACCCAGCCCTGGCCAAAAACTGCAAAATAAATAAATAAATAAAGGATGCCAAACCCTTTCTCCCCCATTATTTGGGGTTATACAGTAAAATTCTGAGAGAACAGTTTGAGCAGCCAGGTGATTTTTGGTTACTTGGGTACCAAAGCTTAGAAGTAACTTTTTCGTGTTTTCACATTCTGAGCTTTATCCTGCCAAGAGAATTTAATTAACCCTGTTTTTATATCAAGAAACTGTTGTGAGAGAGGCTGAGGTACCTTGCCAAGTTCAGAGCAACTGAGGGTGAAGTTGTTTCAATCAGCATTTGTTCCACTGTGACATAATATCCCCTTCACACACATACTTTTATAAGATACAGTCACCAGCCCTTGAGTTTTCTCTCTGTTAACTTTTTTTTTGAGACAGAGACTCAGTATGTCGCCCTGGGTAGAGTGCTGTGGCGTCACAGCTCACAACAACCTCAAACTCTTGGGCTTTAGTGATTTTCTTGCCTCATCCTCCCAAGTAGCTGGGACTACAGGTGCCCACTACAATGCCTGACTATTTTTTTTTTTTTGTAGTTGTCATTGTTGTTTAGCAGGCCGGGGCGGGTTGGAACCCGCCAGCCCAGGTGCATGTGGCCAGCGCCCTAACCACTAAGCTACAGGCACCGAGCCATTTTCTCTGTTAACTTTTTTTTTTTTTGTAGAGACAGAGTCTCACTTTGTTGCCCTTGGTAAAGTGCCATGGCTTCACAGCTCACAGCAACCTCCAGCTCTTGGGCTCAGGCGATTCTCTTGCCTCAGCCTCCCGGATAGCTGGGACTATAGGCACCGGCCACAACGCCCGGCTTTTTTTTTTTGCAGTTTGGCCGGGGCTGGGCTTGAACCCTCGGTATATGGGGCCGGCGCCCTACCAACTGAGCCACAGGCACCGCCCTTTCTCTTTTAACTTTATAAGCCACTTCTTTCTCATCACTTTATCTTTGCAAGCAAGCCTGTTTAATTCAGCTTGACATAAACATGAGTTGCTTTAAAGAAAGCACTGATATTTTTAGTTCTTCTGAAATACAGCAAGATGTCCTCCCTCAAAGTTAGGTCACAGATCACAGACACCACACAGCATGCATCATGGAACCTGGACCTTTCGGGTCAGATCAACAATCTTCTGGACACTTCCATTACAACACGGGGTAAAGGGCGTCCACGTATTTTCATAGAAGTGCTCAAATACTAGCTTTCAAAGAAACCTCCAACTTCTACTCAATTTAATGTGCTGAAGCTTCCACACCTTTGACTTGTATACTTTTGAGGGTTATTATAATGTCCAATTAAAGTAAGAAATATGCATCTTTCACCCTCTCAACCTTTGAGCTCGTTACCTTCCCTCTCTCTGGGCCACTGACTAGCTACCCCAGTTAATTCTACTCCTTCAGGGCTCAGGAAGCCCATTCCTGGCTATACGAAATTTCCTGCTCTAAGTTCCCTAACTATTGCTTCTTAGACGTAGATGTGTAATCACACCCATGTGGCTGTTGGGGCCACACTGCCCGCTCTGCGGATCAGGGCTGTCCGTTTTGTACACTTGTATCCCCAGTACTTTTCATTTATTCAGTTTCACCGTTAGTGCACATCTTCCAGGTGCCGTACAGGTGCCGTATTTAGGCCCTGAGGCGGGAATCCACTCCCGGATGAGGACAGAAAGGGGGGAGATGGAGGTACTAAGTCAGGCCTTGCCCGCCGGCTCTGCAAAATGTAATGAGAGGTCTTACAAGCTCAGCGCCCACCGGACGTCAGGGAGAATTACCTGCCCCTGGTGATGCCCCAGCTAGGCTTTGGGGGATGAACAGAGGGCTCTCATCAGCTCAGAGGTAGGGTAAGCGGCTCGATGAAGCGTCCTTTTACAGACTCAGTCTCTTGATCTCAAAGAACGCAACACACCCCTAACGCCAGCGCTTACATGTCCACTTTGGTGCTTGTATCCTGCTGGTCGCCAATCATCGCTCGTTCCGAGAGGAAAAGGCGGGACGAGAGGCGGGGCTGGAAGCCGAATGTGGCCGAGGGAAGCCGAACTTCTTCGTGGCACCGGGGCCTATTAGCCGCTAGGGGCGCGAGCGTGCTAGTCCCCCCAGAGCCGGGTAGCTTTTAAATCCAACTCTGGATAGCATAGCGTTAAGACAGCTAATCTGTCTATGAAATCTCTATGTCAGGCGTTGCCATAACTTTAATTAAGCAGCAGGAATGGAGAGGGGCATATTTGTTTTTTTGTTTGTTTTATTTTTTGCAGTTTTTGGCCAGCGCCGGGTTTGAACCCACCACCTCTGGTATATGGGGCCGGCGCCCTACTCCTTGAGCCGCAGGTTTTGTAAATCTGGAATAATGACTATGGGACGTTTTTTTTTTTGAGGGGTGGGGAGCAACAATAGATTTCGGCGTTTGGGCATTGCTAGGTAAAACAGCGTGCACTAGTTCCTTGTTCTTTTACTTTGGGAACATGGCTCCTGGCTGTTCCCAGCATCTTTATTTACACAGGTAAGGACCTGGAAAAGGCCAAGCGCGGTGGCTAACTCCTGTAATTCCAGCACTCTGTTTGGCTGAGGCCAGAGGATCGCTTGAGCTCAGGAGACCAGCCTGAGCAACATAGCGAGAGCCCCGTCTCTATTGAAAATAGAAATGTAGGCAGGGCGTGGTGGCACCTGCCTGTCGTCCTAGCTACTGGGGAGGCTGAGGAAGGAAGTTGGCGTGAGCCCAGGAGTTGGAGGTTGCTGTTAGCTATGATGATACCACTGCCGGGGTGACAGTGACACCCTGTCTCAAAAAACAAAACAAAACAAACAGAAGATTTGTTCTACTCTGGGCTCTTTATCTAGTTAAGTCACCTGAGAAAATATTACAAACAAACAAAAACAACAATAACAACAATAAAAACCCCAAATTAAACAGATGACAACTAAACAGCTTCCTGGGCCCTTCCACAGTTCAAGGAACCAGGCCCTCTGGGTAGGCAGCCAGGAATCTGCATTTTAACATGTTCTTATGATTAGTCAAGGTTGGAAGCTCCTGGATTAGAGTAAACCCAGCTCCCCACTCAGTGCATGAAAGTAGAAGATGTATAATAAAAGTTGTTTGAAAGAATATGTGAATGAACAAATGAATTTATAACTGTCCTCAAATGTTTAAGGAAGAATTAACAGTTTGATAATAGGCCATGTTGGCAAAACTGGGAAAATGGGCTGTTAGAGTATAAATTGCTCATTTACTTTTATTTATTTATTTTTCATTACTTATGAATGTGCATTACTTATAACATTTTAAGAAAGGTAATTTAGTCTTCTAAAATTAAAAGTGTCCTTATCTGGCTTGGCTCCTGTAGCTCAAGCAGCTAAGGCGCCACCCACATACACCAGAGCTGGCAGGTTTGAATCCAGCCTGGGCCTGCCAACCAAAAACTAGCCGGGCGATGTGGTGGGCACCTGTAATCCCAGCTACTTGGGAGGCTGAGGCAAGAGAATCGCTTAAGCCCAGGAGTTGGAGGTTGCTGTGAGCTGTGATGCCACTGCACTCTACCCAAGGTGACAGCTTGAGGCTCTGTCTCAAAAAACAAAAAACAAAAAACAACTTATGGGGAGGCGGCCCATATACCGAGGGTGGTGGGTTCAAACCTGACCCTGGCCAAACTGCAACAACAACAACAACAAAAATAGCCAGGCGTTGTGGCAGGTGCCTATTGTCCCAGCTACTTGGGAGGCTGGGGCAAGAGAATCACCTAAGCCCAGGAGTTGGAGGTTGCTGTGAGCTGTGATGCCATGGCACTCTACTGAGGGTGATAGAGTGAGACTCTTTCTCTAACAATAAATAAATAAATAAAAGTGTCTTTATCTTCAATACAAGAATTTCATTTGTAGGAATCTATCCTATAATTATATGTGCAATTTCACTGAAGCATTGCTTGTAATAGGGAAAAAAATAGTGCAGGAGAAGAGGCAGGTTGAATTAATATTGATGTTTTCATGTAGCTATTTATAGGAATGCAGCTATGGAAAGATATTCAGGACATCTTGTTAAGTGAAAAAGGTGAGTTGTGACCAGTATGCATAATATGAAACTATTAAAGTAAAAAAAGTGATTCATATGCATATGTTTACAGTATAAAAAAATTTCTGGGAGGATTCAAAAATAATGAACTTTGACGATAGGGGCTGGACAAGATAGGAACAAAGAATTTTACTTTCCAATTTATCCTTTTCTGCAGACAGAATGGGGACCAAAGGCCCCATTCTTGGCAAGGGAAAACACCCCCAGAAAAAGAGAAAAACATAGAAATAAGCTGAGCAACATGGAATAAAAACAGTTTTAGCTAGTTTACTTTTAAACCAGCAATTAAGTTACTTATCTGAGCAGTTCCTACTTTTCCTCGAAGCCTGGCCTGTAGGGGATACAGCTTGCAAACACCTCCGCTGGGTCTGTAAACACTCTGAAGAAGACAATGGCTGTAGAGGAGGCTACGGTAAGGCCTGGCAAGGAACATTAACTAGACTGTCCCCTGCCTAGTCAAGAGTCAAAGCAAATACCCATTGTGGGGATTTGTATTATGGCCAGGGCAGAGGTCAAGGGAAACAGCCTGAGTCCTGAAATTCGGGCAGGAGGGCTTGTACCCCCTCATCACAGAGGAAGACAGCTCTGAGTGGAGATCAGAGGAAAATTCTTCTGTTCCACTGATTCTTCAGAGGAGCCTGACACCATCTGGGCATCTGCTCCACAGTGAACTAGTGAGGATTAACCTCCTCTAGGAATGTGTGTGACCAGACAGGAGGCTGCCCCCACACAAGGCTCAGGTTTCAGATTTCTCAAGGCTGCTGACACCCTTAAAGTTAATGATTATAGATGGAAAAAGAACTAACATGTTTACTTAGAAAAACTGCTGACATTTTTGTTCCCTTCCTCAGCCTACTCTCTGGACTAAATGAGATAACCTTCAATAAAAGCTGAGTGGAACACTCAGGGTCATTCACAGGAACCTCACAAAAGAGCAATGGCCTCCTGTGTTTCCCACCTTTGAAAACTCTTATTCTGTGTATCCTGTCTCTCTCTCTATCTTTTTTTTTTAGAGACAGAGTCTCACTTTGTCACCCTTGATAGAGTGCTGTGGCGTCACAGCTCACAGCAACCTCCAGCTCCTGGGCTTAGGCAATTCTCTTGCCTCAGCCTCCCCTCAGCCTCCCGAGTAGCTGGGACCACAGGCGCCCTCCACAATGCCCGGCTATTTTTTTTGTTATTGCAATTTGGCCAGGGCCGAGTTTGAATCTGCCATCCTTGGTATATGGGGCCGGTGCCCTCCTCACTGAGCCACAGCGAGTGGCTGTGTCCTGTACCCTGTGTCCTGTCTCTTTATCTCTCCCTGCTTCCAACTTTCCTTTTCTTCAGTGGATCACCCCCAGTTCCATAGGTCTTAAAGGACTCTGCCCCCTGGCTGGGACCCTGGCTCTTTTCGTATTGCCTGAATCTTTAAAAACCATAAACATGTATTACTTTTATAAATTAAAAGCACTAGTTTTAATTTTTTAAAAATTGGAAAGGGTTTCATATAGAAGAGAGATAACTTTTAAGTGGTTCTAGAGGGAAGAACTCTGTTCAGCTGTGAGACAGTTTTAGCTCAAAATAAGAAAAATAAGGAAAAATTTGGCTGGGCATTGGGCTGAGGCTGGCATAGGGAAGACAATGTTTGCTGTGGGAAGGAGCATGGACTAGATTCCTCTTCCAGCTATAAGAGTCCTCCCAGAGGTCTATTTGGCACAGGGTTAAGTGCTCTGATGTCAATCTTGTGGGTTGACTCAAATTCCACTGCCACAAAATAGGGCTGTCTGACTTTAGGTGAGTGGTTTAACTTCTTTGTGGCTCAGTTTCATCACATGCATCATAGAAATAATGATGACAGCTACCTCATGGAGTCCTTGTAGAATTATATGAGATGGCACATGTAAAACCCTTAGCACAATTCCAGTTCAAAAAAATGTTAGCATTTCTTTAACTATCTTCTATGATTAATTGATGCTTAAAAATTTAAAAAGGAAATGAGAGAAATCTTACAATTGGAGGATTTGTTTTGTTTTTATGCCCTTTACGTATTTATGGGTAAATTTAAGTATTGGATTTTCTGAATTAACAGAGTTATTATTATAATTTTTTTTTCTTTTTGAGACAGAGCCTCAAGCTGTCACCCTGGATAGAGTGCTGTGGCATCACAGCTCACAGCAACCTCCAATTCCTGGGGTGGAGCAAGTCTCTTGCCTCTCCCTCCCAAGTAGCTGGGACTACGGGCACCACCACAACACTCGGCCATTTTTTGGTGGCAGCCGTCATTGTTGCTTGGCGGGCCCGGGCTGGATTCGAGCCCGCCAGCTCAGGTGTACGTGGCTGGCGCCTTAGCCCACTGAGCCACAGGCGCCGAGCCAACACAAGTATTATTAATGAGGTCGGTAGAATCACATTCATGCTAGGTGGCTTTGCTTGCAAAAGGAATGTTTGTCTTCCAGATGTCGGCTCAGTGCTGCCCCACAGTGGCCAATCATGGGAATGGCTACTTGGATTGGCCTCATCAAGCCAGAGTGCTTGCCTGGGGCTTCAGTCTGCAGTCAGGGCTGCCGGCTGCTTGGCGGAGGGGTGAGTGAGTCAGCCCATACCTTAGCAAGGAAAAGCATGTTTGTGTGCTCTCCTGCCATCCAGCCAAGAGGAAACCAAGTGCACTTTAATGTGGTGTTGCCTCCCTTGTAATTTACTTAGTACACTTGACTTCACCTCTTAATACACTCAAGTTCATTTCTTGTCTGAAGACAAAGACGTCACTGAGCCACTGTGCAATCTGGTGCACCCTTGGTTTGCCTTTTCCTCTGAGGTTGTTGGACGAAACAGTCACAGACGACTACTTCTACATTTGCCATAAAACTTGCGGAGGCTGTCGTGCTGTTATTGTCCCCTAAATAAGGACTTGTGTGACAACTTCTTGTAAAATTTAGGGCCAGGAGAAAGTTGTGTCCTCTGCGAGGAATTGGTTGCCATCCTTCTGTATAATAATGAGGGTTCAGTGACACACTCTTCTCTGCCTCATCTGCTGAGAACTTTAGCAATAGGCTATAGGCCCACACTCGGCAATTAAATTAATTGTATTTAATGGACAATGTATTTGCTTCCTCCTTTGCTTGGTACTTATTTATTTTTTTTTTAACTGTTGCTATTTTATTGACTTTACTGTAAATTTGTACTTTTATCTATGCCCTTAAGTCCTTTTAAGAAAGAGGAAAGGAATTCATAAATTAAATGAAAAGTGGAATATTTGAAGTTTTTTTTTTTTTTTTTAATAGAGACAGAGTCTCACTTTATCGCCCTTGGTAGAGTGCCGTGGCGGTCACACAGCTCACAGCAACCTCCAACTCCTGAGCTTAGGTGATTCTCTTGCCTCAGCCTCCCGAGTAGCTGGGACTACAGGCGCCCGCCACAACGCCCGGCTATATTTGAAGTTTATTTTGGTGGCAAAACGTTACTTGAGGGCGGCGCCTGTGGTTAAACCCAGCCCCAGCCAAAAACTGCAAAAAAAAAAAAGAAAAGAAAAAAGTTACTTGAGATGGTTTCAAGTCAGTGATTGTTCTTGGGGTTTGAGACCAATAAGTTTATGGGTCAAAGATTTCAGGCCATAATGTTTCTTTACTTGGGAAAATGAGAAATCAGATAAATAAGGCCATCAAGGAAGTTGTGAAGTGTGGTTAAAAGATGAGAAGCTATTAAGGGTTGTTTCCTTATCCACTATCACCAAGGATAATATTGAATCCGTGATAAGATTTAGAGACAGAAAGTTGGTAGCCTTTTTTGGACCTTTCCTTCTGTTGTCACTTCAGAGATGCCATCATCAGGGCTTCCTTTCCTTATAGTCTTCTTTATTTAATTAATTAATTAATTTATGTATTTATTTATTTTTGAGACAGAGTCTCAAGCTGTTGCCCTGGATAGAGTGCTGTGACGTTACAGCTCACAGCAACCTCAAACTCTTGGGCTTAAGCGATTCTCTTGCCTCAGCCTCCCAAGTAGCTGGGACTATAGGTGCCCACCACAATGCCCAGCTGTTTTTTTTTTGTTGTTGCAGTTGTCATTGTTGTTTTTAGCTTGCCTGGGGTGGATTCGAAACTACCAGCCTTGGTGTATGTGGCTGGCGCCCTACCCACTGAACTAAAGACGCCGCCCTTACCGTCTTCTTTAAATGCAAGAATTGTCCTGGGAAGGTTAAGACCTCAGTTTCTTGACACCTTAGAGCAGGGGTCCTCAAACTACGGCCCGTGGGCCACATGCGTTGGTGTGAATTGTATTTGTTCCCATTTTGTTTTTTACTTCAAAATAAGATATGTTCAGTGTGCATAGGAATTTTGTTCATGGTTTTTTTTTTTAAACTATAGTCCGGCCCTCCAACGGTCTGAGGGACAGTGAATTGGCCCCCTGTTTAAAAAGTTTGAAGACGCCTGCCTTAGAGCAAAGGAGACTGATTCTCAGGTCCTCCTTCCTGTGGATCTGGATTTTTGACTTCTCACCAAGAGAAAAGGCTCTTTGGGAGGGCAGAGGCTGTGGGGTAAGAGAGGCCTGGCTCTGCTTTGGCCAGCTTGTGACCTCACCCAAGCCCCAAGCCCTCTCTGGGCTCCTCACTTGGCATGAGGGCTTTTGAGGATGCTCTGGCTCACACACAGCCAATCCCAGCTCCCCTCCCAGGCCCCTGCGAAGCAGGGCCCTGTGGCCTGTGCCAGCAGAGTCACCTTCCAGCCCTGCCGGGCGCCTCAGCAACTTATGCTGTTTACTCTCAAGTAAAGTCTTTTTTGTGTTTACTCAGCAAAGATTCTTTTAAGACAGCCTAAGCACACGGTTTACTCTGCTAACAAGGCTTGGCATTTATTGTGAGGACCTGTGTTGACTTATTCTCCAGTCTCCATTGACATTCACTGAGAAACTTTAATGCAAACACAAGGAGACATCCTGGGAGCTCCAGAGGCCTGACACTGAGCTGGGGAAAGGGCCCGGGAAAGGGCTATTCTTTCTGTTTTTGTTAGAATCACCTTGAGAGTTAAAAATAACAACAAAAGTATCCAATGTATACATCCCTAATTTGAAGCAAATTAATATCTTTCAAGTGAAGGCTACAACCCATTTATCTGCTTTGCTTTTTAATGATTTGATTCTCATAGGATTATATATGTGCAACAGCAGCCAAGGAAAAGACACTGACAGGTCTCTGTAAAGGCAGAAAGAGGCTCCTGGTCCTTCAAGACCATAGGTTTGGGACTACAGAGTAAGTTCCAAATTTTGGTCCATTTTTGTGGATGGAACCTTGAAGAAGCATTTACTATTTTTAGAGCAGAATGAGCTGAAACAGTAATTTGTATCTAGTTGGGCAGGTGAGAAGAGACTTGGAAGTAGCAGTGCAGAGTAAGCATCTCTACACAGCAAGTTCACGGTGCCTGAGGTCAGTTAAAACTTTGCTCCAATCAGTGGCTCTCATCTGAAGCTTTTCTGAACAGTGAAGCCCATTCTGTTTTGTTTGTTTTTTTTTTTTTCTACTATCTGCACATATTGCCAGTGATCAAGGGGGTTCTGGAAGCTCTGACGATAAAAATAGTTTTCTTTAGCTTTTTTTTCCTCTCTCTCTCTTCTCTCTCCTCTTTTTCCTCTGTCTTCTCTCTCTCATTTCTCCCCCTTTCCTCCCTCTCTTTCCCTCTCTCTCTCCGTCTTTTCCCTCCTCCTTAATGCTGCTCTGCATCGTCCCCCGCCAATAAAGACCTTTCGTACAAGCAAAAAAAAAAAAAAAATAGTTTTCTTTAATTGAAAAAATCTCCAACACCATGATAAGAGGACAGAGGCATCTTGTGCAATTAAATCACCATCTATGGAGTATTACAGTTGCAGAAATGCTGAAAGTCACTGGGTGTCTAAAGTAATGAAGGAAGACAGGGGTTGGAAGAAGCCAAATGCAGAGTCTCCTTGGTCAAGGCATCACCAAAGCAGTGGGGGTAGTTCCTGAACTCTGGAGAATGGAATGTGTGAGGGGACGACAATAGACAGAAGAAGAAAACTTCCCCCCACAGTCATCTTTTATTCACTCGTCACCTGTGGACGTTTAATTAAAGCTCAAAAATGTGAGTGAAAGAATTGAACCGAGGCAGTTCCATTTGAAGAGTTCTCTTCTACCAATAAGTAACCTTTTATTCATTAAAAGCACATCAGACAAATCCTAATATCTGAAACTTCTCCCCATATTTAATTGATCCTTCATTCCCCTCCATCAGTGGATCTCAACCTGTGGGTCGTGACCCACAGGGACTGTATTAAAGGGCCTCGGCATTAGGAAGGTTGAGAACCACTGCTTTACATAATGAAGCCTTAAATTACTACTGACACACCAATATGTATGTATCAAAAGAAAAAAATGAAAAACTTTCATTAATTGAACAAAGAACAAAATAGGACTCTACATACATATACACCAGTGAATTACATTTTTGCGCATATTGGCTGTATGTTGATGTACATAAATGTGAAATTATCCCAAGGGGATTGTGATATTTTGTGGGTGTTAGATTTTTCATGTTTTTTAAATATTTTAGAAAAGTAATCATAAAGCATGAGTTAATGAAGGTCATCTCTGACATTGACAATGAAAGACATTGCCATTACATGTCTCATCTTGATATATAAACTCTAATATTCTCAAATGTAGCTCGTACATTTGCAATTAAAAGTTTCAATTAATTTTGGTAAGTCTTTAAAATTTCAGTGACCAAACTTCTTAGTTCCTTTCCCTACCTCAGCATGTCTGCCAATATATGAATGTTTACATACTCTAAAGAAGTTGACAATTGAATGTTTGGGTGAACTATTTTAAAAAATAATTTTTTTTCTTTGTTTTAAAGTCATGATCATAATAGTTTATAAATTCAAGATTTTCTGTTTGAGGGTCTTTCAGGATGAGACATGTTTGTGTAGAATTACACTGAAAATTGTATGGTTAGCATCGGTGTGAAAGTTATTTTTGGCATAAGACTTTTCAGATTTCTTACAGGATCTATACTTACGGAGCAATATATATGCTTGCATTCAAAATAAAATTTATTGCTGTTCTCCTATTAGAGCATGTGTTAGAAAACAGTGGCAAAAATGTCCCAGAGTTAGGGTCCTATTTCCAGGGTAACTCACTAAGCTCTCTTTTACAAGAGCATAAATGTTTACCTAAGCAAGAAGGTGAAGTTCATTATGCCCAATAAAGGGCATTTTGCAGTGCTGGTTTATAGAAAACACGGGGCAGACAGTGGATGTTTTACTTGAAGTACAGTGCGTTGTTTGAAACGTTTTTGCTCATCTATACGCTGTGCTTAAAATAAACACTCTCTGGGAATATGCCAGTCTTTTTTTCCTACCACCCTTATTCCACACCCTAGATTTTGTCACCTGCCAAAGTCAAATAAATCTTATCTAAACAGTTGAGATAAGCATTGAGTTGTACCCAGTATGGTCAAATCAACAAACCTCTCCAAAAACAGAAATGAAATACAATATTGCTAGATTAAACAGTCTACAATAGCAATCATGTTTGCATTTAAAGATTTTATTCCAAAAGGATTACAGTCTTGGTATCCATTTTTTTTCTCCTGCCTAGACAAGACGGCGACATACTGACTCAAACAAAATGCATTTGTTCTCTAACAATTTAACTTGTCCAGCTCTTATAAACAAGGCCCATAGGTGTATGAAGTCTACCGTCTTAATCAGTAACTTATGTCGTTAACCTTGTATAAGCAAGTACGCTTGAGATGTACCAGCATTGGATTGTGTGTTGGATTTATTTTTTTTTTCCAACAGGAAAGTTTTTCTTCATGTAGCGTAAGTACAAATTCTATAGAATTCTGGTACTTCATTGCCTGTACCTTACAGTAAAGCTTCACCGTGTTAAAATGCCTGAAAAGAGAAGATAGCATAAATGAAAGTGACTTATAAAAATTATAGGATACTGTAAAAATTCAATTTTCTTCCTTTCTAGGGCATACAGTATTTTAACTATTTGCTAAGAAGTTGTAAACTCTACAAGGGCAGGAAGTATGGCTTTCTGGTTTACACTGTTATCTCCAGGGCTGAGAAAGGTACCTTGTTCAGAGTACCTTGTTCAGAGTTCAGACTATTTGCTCTATGAATGAATAATGTTTTCAAGAAGATACTGTCATCTTTGCAGATAAATACAAATATTTAATAAATATATCATCAATTTCTTTTCTTTTTTTGAGACAGTGTCTTGCTCTGTTTCCTGGGCAGTGCGTCATCAGAGTTCACAGCAACCTCAAACTCCCAGGCTCAAACAATACTCCTGCCTCAGCCTCCCAAATTGGAGCACCTACAGGCATGCGCCACAGTGCCCAGCTAATTTTTTTATTTTTACTTTTTTAGTAAAGATGCTGTTTCACTGTGTTGTTCAGGTTGGTGTTGAACTCCTGGCCTCTAGTCAGTCTCTTGTCTTAGCCCCTCAAAGTGCTAAGATTACGGGCATAATCCACCACGCTCAATAACATCAATTTCTGGTATTTGAAAGCATGTTTCTGAAATGAGAACATTCTGTATTTAACCTATAAATGGTTCCCTTCCGATGTCTTGTCATTTAATTAGCAAATTTTTATTTATGTGTAATATGGAAAGGACAAATGACATGTTTTCACTGCCAGTTTTTGGAAATGACATGTTTTCACTGCCGGTTTTTGGAGAAATATTTTTTAAAATAATTCACCCAAACATTCAATTGTCAACTTCTTTAGAGTATGTAAACATTCATATATTGGCAGACATGCTGAGGTAGGGAAAGGAACTAAGAAGTTTGGTCACTGAAATGTTGGTACCCAACATTGGTACATTTCTTACTGTAGAGCAACTTATACATTTTGCTTTGTAAAAGCAAACATATCTACTCTTGTAAAGGTATATATGATATTTAGATATTCAGAGAGAAGTAGCAGCCTTTCATTTTTGAGTGTCTACTATGACAAGTACTGTGTTGTACGAAATAGATGAATTATCTCTACTATTTATGCTACCCATTTGAGGGAGATAGTGACATTACCAGTAATACACCCATTTCCCATATGAGTAAACTGAGGTTCAAAGAGGTGACCACATCTCTGTAAGAGACACACAGGTGATTAGTCACAGATCATATTTTTTGTTCAGGTCTGTCTGACCCCCAAGCATAAGGTTTAAGTTTCAAGGCATTTTGGAGAAGACTACAACTTTTGAATTATTATTTTGGTAAATTAGAATTTCTCTGTCACCACACTGAGATGTTGCAACTGGGGATTTGAATCAGAAGACCAACAATAAAATTTAGAAGTCTTGCAAATACAAGGAATGGAATGCTAATATTTTAATCTGGAATTTAAAAAAAGAATACCGTCGTTGTATTTGCCATTTAACTTATTGTAGTCTTCAGATAACCCCAAAGTACTTGAGATATAGTTCAAGAGCCTGCATGTTTCACGTGTGTGTTAAGAAAGCCTAGGAACACGTCTTCTGGCAAGATCCCCCCCCACCCCCCATGTGGTGTCTGCGTGGACAGTCAACAATCCCAGGCATCCTGATGCTCAGGTGTCCGTGTCGGTGGGGTGCAGAAAGAATGCAAATGTAGCATTGACCTTACTATGAAGCATGAAATGTTCACATGAATATGGCTACAAGTGTCTTTTCTGTCTAAGAAATGTTAGTTTTCCTAAATAGTTGGATATGTTCACTTAACTAAGCCAAGGAAAACTGAACACTATTTTAAAATTTGCTTGGCTGCCCCTTCAGGAAGTTTTTGTTACGTAATGCATTCTGACAGTTTTCAGAATAATTCCCCAGGTGTGCAGATTTTCAGTGGGGTATTAGCACATCAGCGTTCCCTTTCAAAGGAATCCTGGATACGGTTCTCGATTCCATTGTCACCCAGATGCACCGTGACACACGCTGACTGACAGTGTCTATGCTTTATTGAATTTCAAGTAAAAATTTAGGGCTGATAAGTTTAGGCATTTCTGTCAACCTTGTCCTTTTTCTTTTTTATAGCTTTTCAGCAGAACATTTAAGGTAATCCTAGAAAGTCCTGAACAAGTAAAAAGTGACCGTTTGCATAAACCACAGCTGCTGGGGCAACACCAGGCCACAGTGTGAACCAAGGGCTTTGTATCTGGCAGATGGAAAGCCAGATCTGGAGGGAAAGGAGGCTTCTTTTCTGGGTAGGGGCCGTCTTCCCCTCTTGCTCATCACGAAGCTGTTTGAACTTGTAGGACGATCTGCAGCTGATGCTTTTGCCCAAGTCGGTATTTGATGTTCACTTCCCTGGGTGTTTCTGCCTGTGCGGATTTATGTCTCTTTCATTTAACGTCCACTGTTATGACTTCTGTCTTGTTTTTCACACTATACACTTCTTTACTTGTCTGCTCTATGCAGGGCCCTCTGGCGTGACCTCGATGCTAAGACAAGGTCCTTGTTACCAGACTTTAGAAAATCTTCTTGGAGGCCCAGAGCACATACTTCTGAGCAAAAGAAGCAATGGAATGTCTGAAGTGTATCAGATGACTTTTATTTTTATTAAAGGTGGGATCCAGAGGTAGGGGTGGTCACGGTGAGCTGTGGTAGTTAAGGAGTGTTTCTGTTTCCAAAATTACTTAGGCTAGAGCTTGTTAAGAGATAACAATTTGTCCACATCAAGAATTGTACTTCTAGCTTCCCTTTCATTCCCCTTGACCAATAGGAAACTGGTCAGGTAATTAAGACATAAGTAGAACTTTGCTAAAATGTCATGATTAATGGGCACTGCACATTCTTTCTTGTTTCTTTCCCTTTTCCTCCTTCATTTTGCCTGGCATGTGAAAGTGATTGAATAGAGCCTTAGCAGCAGTTTTTCCATAAGAGGAAAAGGCATTTAAAGACCCCTTAAAAATGTTTGACTCTAACCTTTTTAGTCTCTGAATCAAAGTCAACTTGTCTGAACTTAAGTCACTATTTGCTCAGGTATTGTTTTACATACAGCTTAAAACAATTTTTAACTGATTTTGAAACATATTTAGTCTTTGGCATATTGTCAAGTGGGTGGCCTTCAAGAATTGATTCATATTTCATGTATGTTCATTGCTGTATTCTAACTAGACGCCCACTTAACTCCCTGTAGCAGCCTAACAGGAGCCAATCTCTGAAGCTGGGGGCAAGATTGAGATGGAAACCAACATGAATGAATGACTTTCCCCCCCGCCCCCAGACCCTGTGTTTTTCATTTTACTTCCTAATAAACTGAAAGATATTGGCATTCAGCTCTTATTTCTCTTTAATTCCACCAGAATACAGATGATATCCTTTGTGAAAATCTCCCTCCCTTCCGCAGCTGTGGAAGCTCCGTTTGTGTTAATCACTATTTCAATTCTTCATCCACCTGCAAGTTTCCCTCACCCTTGTATTGTTTTGTTTTTTTAAATCTAGAGACAAGCACACACTTAGCTGGGTAAGAAGAGACAAATCTTTTTATTATTAGATAAAGGTTTATATGAGAAGAGAAGCTGAAGAAAGTTTGTAAGTTGTGGTCTGTCTTCTAGCTTCAGAGCCCCTGAAAATTGTTAAGGGTCTGCTTGTGGGGAATAGGCAATGTGCTGAGTGAATTCAGGGGGATAACCAGGGCTAGGGCAACACCAGGCAACAGTGTGAACCCAGTGCTTTATATCTGGCCGAAATTTGGTCAGATGGAGGATACGATTCTTTAGTTTTATTTCTTAATTCCCTGGAATCTTCTCTCAGGAAATGGTCAACATCCGCTCCCCCTCATCTTACTCCCCCCCAACTCTTGTCATTTGGTCATTGGCTTTCTTTATTGGTCTACTTAACTTTTTCTCTTTTTTATTTCTTCTTGCCTACTTTTGGGAAATTCCCTCACGTTTCTTCCCCAAACCCTCTATTAAGTTTTTTCTATTTCTATGACCATGTTTTTGTGTTTTTAGAACCATTTTATTCAATTAAGAGGGTGTTGCAATACCGCAGGAAATAGTCGGGACAGGATGTAGTGGTGGGAGTGGTGAAGTGAAGTCATATTCTGGGTGTATTTGGAATCTAGAACCAGCAGGATTCATGATGTTTTGGATGTGGAAGGTGTGGCAAAGATCAGAGTTAAGGACGGCTGATCGGAGCACTTGGCAGGTAGAATGTCCATGGTGTAAGATGGGGGGGAATATGAGCACAGGGGCCCCACCTGCGATACACACATGTAGGGATGCAGAGAAGGTGGTTAATTCTATAGATTCTGATTTTGGAAGGAGGTCGAATGCTGGGGACTAAAGTGTGAGAGTATCTCAAGCCCACCACAAGATTGGTTGAAACCCCCCAAGGCAATGCGTGTAGAGAGAGGTGAAAAGAGATGCGAAGAGGTGCTATGGCTGAGCCCTAGGAAGCTGCAAAAATCAGAGGCTAGAGAGGGGAGGAGTCAGCAAAGGAGCCTGAGGAATGGGGAACATTATGGGTAGACAGAAGAGGAAGAGAGTCGTATCCTGGAAGTTAAATTACGTACATGTATCAGAAGGAAAGAATTTATAACTGTGTCAAATGCTGCCAAAGATTGAGAAATGTACACTTGGATTTCATAAGATCTAGATGACTGGTAATTTAGACTCAGTTGTCTGAACAAAGGCTTAATGGGTAGGATTAGGAAGTGATGGGTGGAGAAGAATGTGAGGACAGCAAGTTTCGAGGACACTTTGTAGAAGATGGAACAGTTTTATGCCTTTTTACATTTTTGTTTGTTTTTTTTTTTTTGGTTGCTAACATTCCCTCTATAGCAGTTTTTTCAACCTTTTTTTTAAATCTCATGGCACCCTTGAACCTATAATTAAATTTCTGCAGCACACTTCAATTATGTTGATCAAAATAAAGAGTAAAAAAAAGAATATACTTACTGCACTTTGAACTTCTTTCAAAAATAAGTCAATTGATGATCTTTAAAAATTATTGTGGCACATCTAAGACTAACCCTTTTCACAGAACTCCAATGGGCCATGGCACACCACTTGAAAATCACTGCTCTAGAGGTTTCCAGGAAGATTGAATCCTTGTTGTCTGTTCTTGCTTAAAAAGGCGATGAGAAGCATGGGCCCTCAGGTAGGGCTTTTTGGCTTTGAGTTCTGTGTAGTTTTTCCTGTATGTTATTTGTTGGGCATTCATTAACCTCTTTACATGTTGGTCTTTCCTCTGGGGATGGTGAGATCCTCCAGACACTACCAATTTCAGACAGTGTTCTGGACCCTAAGTTGGGGAAGAGGGCTGGCTGGATATGAGGGGCTTCAGTAGTCAACACGCACATGGTCCCTGTGTTTTCATCATAGTTCTCTGGCCAACAACTGTGCTTTCAGGGCCATGTTTTAACATTGCAAGAAAACCAACCTAATGGAGTTGGGGAAGTTGTTTGGTTAGTGGGGATGTAATGGAATGACAGGAAGTGTTCACCTTGTGCTCCCCCTTCCTGGCACTTCTTTTCTTACCCTCAATTGGATAGGTCCCTGCTGCCAGGATTAGTTCTCAGTTTTCTTAGGGACAGCTATCCACTTGTCGTTCAGTTCTTTATTCTATTCTACTCTATTCTATTCTACTCTGTTCTATTCTGTTCTATTTTTTTGAGACAGAGTCTCTCTTTGTCTTTCTCAATAGAGTGCTATGGCATCATAGCTCACAGCAACATCAAACTCTTGGGCTCAAGCTATTCTCTTGCCTCAGCCTCCCGAGTAGCTGGGACTACAGGCACCTACCACAATGCCTCGCTATTTTTTAGATATGAGGTCTCACTCTGGCTCAGGCTGGTCTTGAACCTGTGAACCCAGGCAATCCACCTACCTCAGCCTCCTAGAGTGTTAGAATTATAGGCGTGAGCCCCCATGCCTTGCCTTCATTTGTCATTTTAAAGGCTGCTAAATTCTTACAGCTAGCTTCCATATTTTTTTGCTGTCATCTCCTTTTCTTTATTTCAATCCTTATGAATTTATACTTTTAATAATTCATTTTTTACTATAGTTTTAGTGGAATTTCAGGACAGAACAAAATTAGGTACACATACTTATCCTGACATCTTAACCACAGATAATTCCCACCAATGTATACACATTGCAGTTCAAATCAAATGAAGCTATCTAAATGGTAGGTGATGCTATTAAGATTTAGACCACAGTACTTCTTTCCAAAAAGGCTGTATTAGTCTGCAATCCTCAAAAAGCTAAAAGTAGACTTTCCATTTGATTCTGCAATCCCATTACTAGGTATTTATCAAGAAGGAAAAAAATCATTTTACCATAAGGACATTTGCACTAATATGTTTATTGCAGTTCAATTTGTAATCAGCAAGATGTAGAAACAACCATCAACTCATGAATGGATAAATAAACTCTGGTATATGTATACCATGGAACACTATTCAGCCATAAAGAAGGATGAAGACTTTACGTCTTTTGTATTTACCTAGATGGATTTGGAGAACATAGTCCTAGGTAAAGTATCACAAGAATGGAAAATCAAGCATCCATTGTAATCAATACTAGTAAGAAACTAATAAATGAACAACTCCAGTCCCACACAAGAAAAAAAAAACACAAATTCAAGTAGGAGAGGAAGGGGGGAGAAGATCTGGTAAGCTCTCACCCAACTATTACAATGTAGGGATATATGTCATACATCCTGGGTGAAGGACTCAACTACAACTTGGACTTTAATGAACACAGCAATGTAACCTAAATCATTTGTACCCACATATTAATCTGAAATTAGAAAAACGTAGACCTTCAGTTATTCATTCACTCTCAGATACTCTGTCACTTTCATGATTTTTTTTCCATTTGACAACTCCATTCTTTGTGTCTCCCATTCACACAAGCTCTACCTTTTGCTAATATTAAAAGGTAATTATTTGTGAGCTATACTATACTATACAGTACTTTATACAATAATGTGAGCTCTTCCAGGTAGGGGAGTGTATATATCTCCAGACCCCCAAAATGTTTTATAAGATGCTTACAAAACAGATACCGTTAGACAAATAGTAATTACTCCCCCTCAAAGGTGAAAGATTCTTTTTTTACCAAAATAATACAGTAAAATCAAAATTAACTGATTTTAAAGTCCGAATGACAGGCTACTGCAATTCCTTAAAGAGTGCTCTTAGAAAACTGTGGTTCCCAGTAGCTAGGGTAAGTTGACAAAACTGGGACCATTTGATGAGAGGATGCTTCTCATTTCTGTTACTTGTGATGAGTGTTTGCACACACAGAGGTCTTTTCTACTCAGCAATTTGCAAAGCTAATTTATCTTAGTTTTTCCTGTGGCTTCTGAATCCCAAAGGGGTAAAAGAGAGTTTCTCTAAGCCCATATTTTCTTTCTTACCCTGTCAGTGAGAAGAGGGCATGAACTGTAAATATGGGGTGACTCGTAGTCATTTTGTGTGCAGGCTTCTGCTGACTCTGCCTCTCTCTTCATATACCTTAACCCAAATCAGTGCTAATGGCTTCCCTGTGGGCACTTGTTTAGTCTCTCATGTTACTATCAGTACAACTGACACTGTCTTTTTTCTTTTGGCTGAGAATATTTCCAGCCTAGTTTGTCTGAAACCTCTCAGGCAAGATACTGACAGGAGAAATGGTAATAAAACATTTGCTATATAGGAATGAGGCGGGGGGCCACAATACTGATAAGGAACATTTGGAGCGTTTACTTTGTGTGTGGCACTGCATTTTATTTTTATTATGTGATCTCTTGCCAGAAGCCCTAGAGAGGTAGGTGCTCACATTATTAGGTTCATTTTGCAGATGAAGAAATTAAAATGCTTATGCAGGCAATGAGTTGCGGAGCCAGCTGGCTTCAGAGTCTACTGTGGCCTATTGCCTTTTAGTGCTGTCAGATGACAATGTGTTATAACGTATTTACTGTTATCTTTATATTTTTGTTTCTGAGCTATGAACTCAGCTAAAATGAAGTTAGTTATTGACATGAAGATGAGCAGAGTAATCTTCAAGAATGGTCAGTTTGTCTAGGAAAATTGAAGTGAGAGTTGATTTTCAGGAATTATTAATCTGAGTCTATTTCAGCCTTTCAATGTTCAAGGAAGATGTTCTCAACTGGAGAGGGAAGAGTCTGTTCATATTATCTCCTATGTCTCTGTACGTCTGAAAAACACATCTCATATAACCTGTATCTGTAAAAAGTAGGAAGGTTGACTGATTTAATAGGCTGTGGCTGTACCGGAAGCCAGTTTTCCAGAATAGTCCATTTCTTCTTTTCACCTAAATGTGATGTTTCCCTGTGTCCTCTGTCAATTTAGAGCTTAATAGGAAAGTAAAGACATTCATATTAAATTAATATAAGGTAGATAGCAACAGAGAACCTCACGTTGGGACTTGTACAAATAAGGAATTATTTAGGGAACAAAGAGCCATTTATTAACATGGTATGGTGGGCAGACCCTCAGATGGCCTTAAAGAGCACCACCCGTAGTATTCCTGGTCTTATGTAACCCTCTCCCCCTTGTGTGGGTCTGAACATCATGACTCATGTGAATACAACAGAAGTGATGGGATGACACTTCCAAGATCAGGTTATAAAGGAAGGGAGACTTGGCCGAGTGTGGTGGCTCTACCACTCTGGGAGCCAAGACTTGAGGAGTTCAAGACCAACCTGAGCAAGAGTGAGACCCCATCTCTACTAAAAATAGAAAAAACTAGCTGGCCATTGTGGCACCTGTGATCCCAGCTTCAGAGGCTAAGGCAAGAGAATTGCTTAAGCCCAAGAGTTTAAGGTTGCTGTGAGCCATGATGATACCATGGCACTCTGCTCAGGGCACAGAGTGACACTCTGTCCCCCCCGAAAAAAAGAAGAGAAAAGAAAAAGGAAATGAAAAGAAAGGAAAACTCTGTGTTGTATGCCTTTTTTCCTTTTATTTCTCCCTGAGGGAAGCCAGCTGCCCTATGGAGAATCCCATCTGGCAAGAACAGACTCTAGTCAATAGGCAGTGAGATGCTGGGGCATCCTTTCAGCTGAGGAAATGGATCCTCCAACCAGGGAATGCTATTGAAAGTAGGTCCTTACACAACCAGCCAGCACTGTGACTGCAGCCTTCCCATGACAGGCCTTTAGGCAAAAGCACCCAGCTAAGCTGCACCTGGATCCCTCACCCACGGAAACTGTGACACAATAAATGTGTTCTGTGTTACTAGCTATGTAGAAACGGATAACTAACACACTTTTTAGTAATAAAAACTGCGAGGTTTTCTACCTTTGAGGCTATTGACGTCTAGTTTAGTTAAGCACACAGGGAGGATTAAGGCAAGTGACTGCAGTGTCTGAGATGAGTGTTCAGGACTGATGGAGGGAAGGGGCTATCAAGTGTATACCTGACACTACTCCAGTCCTGTCCCCTCCAGCAGATCCCTGATTTAAAAAAATATCACGGCAGGTAACTAACACCATTCCACAGCTTGAAATGTATTACCAATGTATTGGTTCATCATGCCATATTGAATTACACAAGTAAAGAACTATTTCATCTGGCTACTTAAAATATGTGAAGGATTTACAAATATGGGTAATAATGTTTTGTGGGGTTAGGGTTTCTTTCTTTTCTTTTTTTTTATTTTTAATTTAGATTTTAGATTCTCATAAGGGTACATACAATTAGGTTACATTGTTTGCATTTGAAGGTAAAATCTGAGTTGTAGTTCAGCGCTTCCCCCACAGGGTGCGCCCTATACCCCACATTGTATCCATTTTGTGAAAGCTTGCCAGGCCTCCTTCCCTCCTCCTCCCTTCTTCCTGAATGTATTGTGTTTTTCTGCCTTGTGGGCCTATAGTTGTTCATCTACTAATTTCAAAATAGTGTTGAGTACATGGGATTCTGGCTTTTCCATTCTTGAGATACTTTACTAAGGAAAATATTCTTCAACTCCATCCAGGTAAATACAAAAAAATATAAAGTCTCCATCTTTCTTTATGTCTAAATAGTATTCCATGGTATACATGTACCACAGTTTATTAATCCATTCATTCATTGATTGATGGGCACTTGAGTTGTTTCCACATCTCTGTGGTTGTGAATTGAGTTGTTATAAACATCCTAGTGTAAACATCCTTATGATAAAAATGATTATTTTTTTTCTTCTGGATAGATACCTATTAATGGGATTGTAGGATCAAATGGAAGACTACTTTTAGCTCTTTGAGGATTCTTCATACTTTTTTCTGAAAAGGCTGTATTAGTTTGCAATCCCACCAACAGAGGACAAGTGTTCTTTTCTCTCCACACCAGCATCTGAAGCTTTGGGACTTTGAGTTTCTTTTAAAGTGATCTCTTAATATATGGTCTTCTATCTTCTGTGAGATACTTTGAAAGCACAGAAACAGGATGCTTTTTATCATATAGACATTCAGCAGGTATATAATTTTGCTATCTAAGCTATGGATGATTTAACATTTGTAAAAAGTTAGAATGAGAAGGACGTCCCTCATTTCTGGTGCTGAAGAGGCAGCTATGGAGAACACATTAATTGCAAAGATGGAGTGTCCAGGGATAGACATCTACTTGTATACAATGTCATGCATCAAATGTGAGATCGTTTCTTATAATGGGTCTATGATTCTTGGTTGCTTTGAATTAATTTTCATGTCTATTTTTAAGTAATATGGTATTTTTTAATTTTTAATTATTATGGATATATAACATTTGTCTATAGGGCCCATGTGATGTTTTGGTTCAAGCATACAACTTGAATTAATTAAATCAGGGTGATTGGGGTATCCATCACCTCGGGAATTTAACGTTTCTTTGTATTAGGAACATTCCAATTCCATGCATTTAGTTATTTTGAAGTATATCCTAATTTATTATTGATTATAGTCACTTGGTTGTGCTATCAAATATTGTTCATTCTATCTAACTACTTACATTTTTGGACCCATTAACCATCCCCACTTTATTCTCTCCTCTCTACTACCCTCTCCAGCCTCTGGTAATCATCATTCTACTCTCTGTCTCCATGAGATTAATTGTTTTCAATATTTGGCTCCCACATATAAGTCAGAACATGCAAGGTTTGTCTTTCTGGCTTGGTTTATTTCACTTAACACGTGTTCTCTAGTCTTATCCTTGGGTTTCAAGTGGTAAGATGTCATTCTTTTTGTGGCTACGATAATCTTCCACAGTGTATATGCACCACAGTTTCCTTCTCCATCCGTCTGCTGGACACATATGTAGATTCCATATCTTGGCTATTGTGAGTACCGCTTCAGTAAAGGTGGGTATGTGCATGTCTTTTGATCTAACAATGCTCCTCCTTTGGATTTGTGCCCAGCAGTGGGGTTGCTGGGTTACATGGTAGTTTGATTTTCAGTTGTTTTGAGGAGCCTCCATACTTTCCACCACAATGATTGTATATAATTTAATTTATATGCCCACTGACACTGTACAAGGGTTCCTCTTTCTCTACATCCTCATCAGCATTCGTTATTGCCTATCTTTTTAATAAAAGTCATTTTAACTGTGGTAAGATGATACCTCATTGCAGTTTTGTCTTGTACTTCTCTGATGACTAATGATGTTGAACATTTTTTCATATACTCTTACTGGCCATTAGTGTGTTTTTTGAGAAATGTTTATTCAGTTTCTTTGCCCTTTTTTTTTTTTTTTTGAGACAGTCTCACTCTGTCATTCTGTCATCCTGGGTTGAGTGCCATGGCATCAACCACAGCTCACAGCAACCTCAAACTCTTAGATTTGAGCAATCCCCTGGGCTCATCCTTCTGAGTAGCTGGGACTACAAGCTCCACCAAAACACCTGGCTAGTTTTTCTATATTTAGTAGAGACAAGGTCTCACTCTTGCTTAGGCTAGTCTTGAACTTCTGAGCTCAGGCAATCCACCTGGCTTGGGATCGCAGAGTGCTAGGATTATAGGTGTCAGCCACCACGCCCACCTTTACCCATTTTTTAGTCAGATTATATTGCTGTTGAGTTGTTGGAGCCCCTTATATGTTCTAGTTGTTAATCTCTTATCAGTGGATGGTTAGCAAATATTTTCTCCCATTCTGTGGGCTGCCTCTTGCCTTTCTTGATTGTTTGCTATGCAGAAGCTTTTTAGCTTGATGTGATCTCACTTGTCCAATTTTACTTTGGTTGCTGGTGCTTTGGGGGTATTACTGAAGAAGTCCTTGCCCAGACCAAGGTCCCAATGTATTTCTCCAGAATTTTCTTTTAGCAGTTTCCTGGTTTCATGTCTTATATTTAAGTCTTTAACTCATTTTGATTGATTTTTACATATGGTAGGAGACAAGGGTCTAGGTTAATTCTTCTGTATATGGATATCCAGTTTTTCCAGCACCATTTATTGAGGAGACTGTCCTCCCACTGTATGTTCTTGGTAACTTTGTTGAAGGTAAATTCACTGTAGATGGTGTGGATTTATTTCTAGGTTCTGTATTCTGTTCCATTGGTCTTATGTGTCTGTCTTTATGCCAAGGCCAGGCTGTTTTCTGTTGCTTTAGCTTTATAGTATAATTTGAGGTCAGGTAGTGAGGTTCCTCCTGGCTTGTTATTTTTACTCATGGAGGTTTTGGCTATTCTGAGTCTTTTGAGGTTCCATATAAATTGTAAGATTAATTTTTCTATTTCAGTGAAGAATGGTGTTCGTATTTTGATGGGGATTGCATTGGCTCTGTTGATTGCTTTGGTTAGTATAGTATTTTAACAATGTTGATGCTTGTAATCCAAGAGCAGGAATATCTTTACCTTTTTTTTTTCTGTCCTCTTCAACTTCTTTCATTGATGGTTTATAGTTTTCATGTAGAGACATGTAATGCAATATCTTGAAATCAAAAGGTGGCTTGGTGCCTGTGGCTCAATGGGCTAAGGCGCCAGCCACATACACCTGAGCTGGCGGGTTCGAATCCAGCCCGGGCCGCCAAACAACAATGACGGCTGCAACCAAAAAATGGCTGGGCGTTGTGGCGGGCGCCTGTAGTCCCAGCTACTTGGGAAGCAGAGGCAAGAGACTCGCTTGAGCCCAGGAATTGGACGTTGCTGTGAGCTGTGATGCCATGGCACTCTATCCAGGGTGACAGCTTGAGACTCTGTCTCAAAAAAAAAGAAATCAAAAGGCAACAGATTTTGGGAGGGTTTAGACATTTTATTTTGAGACATTTTTAATATCTTAAATTAAGTTTTAAGTGATAGGGTTCCAAACTAGGGCATTTCATTCTTCACGAAGCATGGTTTAATAAAAACAGCATTGAATTTCAGCATGCTCATTCCTGTGGAGCTCATGAGAAGTGCTGTTATGGTCTTAACTTTTGTTTATTGAAGGAATGTGTTTAAACCTGAACCTAATTTTACTGTAATACAACCTCAGCCGTGATTCTAGTTTATAACCTATGTGTTTACAGATAATACACTTTTCAAAATTAATTACACATATTTCAAGACTTCTTGAATCATCTCTGTCTTATATAATTGCTTATTTTCTCCACTTGATGAACATATGCTACAGACAAAAGTTATTATTATCCCTCTTGATAAAGTCTCAGAGAAGCTTAGTGTCTTGATCATAGATACAAAACTAACTGATGTGAAAGCCTGATGTTCTTTTTCTTCTCAATCTAGTCATCAGCATTTTATGGAATTGTAGATGTGAATATAAAATTGCTGTCCATTTTGGACTGGAGTTTATTATGAGCATAGGGCCATTTATAGATTGTTTAAAGGGAGTGATAAACATCTCCACTCATTTTATTTTTTTATTTTTCCTTTGCTCTAACTCCCAATTTTTTTTTTATTAAATCATAATTGTGTACATTGGTGCAATCATGGGGCACAATGTGCTGACTTCATATACAATCTGAAATATTTTCATTGAACTATTTAACATAGCCTTCATGGCCTTTTTAATCACTATATGAAGACATTTATATTTTACATTTAGTAATTTTCACTTGTACCCTTCTAAGATGCACCGTAAGTGTGATCCCACCAATCACCCTCCCTCCACCCATCCTCCCCCCTCGCCATCCTTCCCTTGCCCCTTTCCCCATTTCTTGTACTATAACTGGGTTTTAGCCTTCATATGAAAGCTGTAGATTAGCTTCATAGTAGGGCTGAAGACCAAAAATCACACCACAATAAAGATATCTGTACCAGAATGTTTATTGCAGCCCAATTCATAATTGCTAAGTCATGGAAGAAGCCCAAGTGGCCATCGACCCTCGAATGGATTAATAAATTGTGGTACATGTATACCATGGAATACTATGCAGTCTTAAAGAAAGATGGAGAATTTACCTCTTTCACGTTTACTTGGAAGGAGCTGGAACATATTCTTCTTAGCAAAGTATCTGAAGAATGGAAGAAAAAATATCCAATGTACTCAGCCCTACTATGAAGCTAATCTATAGCTTTCATATGAAGGCTAAAACCCAGTTATAGCACAAGAAATGGGGAGGTGGGCAAAGGAGGGGAGGGGAGGGGGGAGGATGGGG
>CAUYRH010007934.1:0-18922 GCA_963574655.1 Perodicticus potto
CCTGTGGCTCAACGGGCTAAGGCGCCAGCCACGTACACCTGAGCTGGCGGGTTCGAATCCAGCCTGGGCCCGCCACAGAACAATGATGGCTGCAACCAAAAAATGGCCGGGCGTTGTGGCGGGCGCCTGTAGTCCCAGCTACTTGGGAGGCGGAGGCAAGAGATTCGCTTGAGCCCAGGAATTGGAGGTTGCTGTGAGCTGTGATGCCACAGCCTCTATCCAGGGTGACAGCTTGAGGCTCTATCTCAAAAAAAAAAAAAAAGATAGAGACTTTACATATTTTGTATTAACCTGGATAGAGGAACACATGGAATGGAGCACATTCTTCTTAGTAAAACATCACAAGAATGGAGAAGCAAGAATCCAATGTACTCAATTCTAATATGAAGGCAGTAAATAATCTAATACAAAGGGGAGGGGAGGGGAATAAGGGAGCAAGGGAGAGGAGGAGTGAGGGTGCTGTGGGGTCATGGTGTATGGCACACCTCTTTGGGTGGGACACAATTAAAAGAGAGACTTTATCTAACAAATGCAATCAGTGTAACCTAATTCTTTGTACCTTCAATGAATCACAAATAATTAAAAAAATATGTTGGCTTGGCGCCTGTAGCTCAGCAGCTAGGGTGCCAGCCACATACACAGAAGCTGGTGGGTTCGAAGACAGCCTGGGCCTGCCAAACAACAATGACAACTACAACCAAAAAATAGCCAGGTGTGTGGCGAGCGCCTGTAGTCCCAGCGACTTGGAAGATTGAGGCAAGAGAATCACTTAAGCCCAAGAGTTTGAGGTTGCTGTGAGCTGTAATGCCATGGCACTCTACCGAGGATGACATAGTGAGACTCTGTCTTAAAAAGACAAAAAAAAAGTCAAGATCATAAAGGATAAGGCTGAGGAAATGTCACAGACTGGAGGAGACTGAATAAATGCAATGTGAAATTATGGATTGAGTAAAAAAGGACATTCGTGGAAAAACTGGTGATATCATTAATGATAGTGAATGATATTTTACCAATGTTAATCTCCTAATTTTGATAATTATACTATGCTCATGTAAAATGTTAACATTGGGAAAAGCTGGTTGAAGGGTATTCTGGAACTCTGTACTATTTTTGCAACTTTTCTGTATGTTAAAAATTTAAAAATAATAAAGTACAGGTACAAATCAAGTAGAATCTATGGCAATAGATACTTTATTCACAATTTCTCATTTCCCCTTTATAAATACATTGACTGGTCTTTTTATTTTATTTTTTTTGGCTGGTCTTTTTAAAGCAAAGTAATCTGTTTTAGATGGGTCACTAATTTTATAAAACTGTATATGAGTGTAACATTCGTATCTAGCAGTTTTATCTAAAACACGTATGATTGTACAGTGGACTTCAATTTCAAATTATTGAATATAATTTCAAAATTTTTTTTTAGGGAACACATGTTGTAGTTGTCTCTCATTCATTGGGTAACATCATGGTACTTTGCCCTTACACCCTCTCAAGACGACCCACTGAATACTCATTTTTCTTCCTATTTTCTCTTAGAAATCTAAACTATTATAGGAGGACATACTAACTCCATCTGTCTCATGAAGGATGCAGAATCTAAGAGTCTTTGTTAATCTTTCTCAAAATGTTAAATCTAATTCTTAATTTTTTCTCTCCTCACATTTTCCTCTCTTTTCCTAAACCCAAAACTGAACAAATTTTGTTGTTTAATGTCTGAATAATTATAGTGTCCCTGCCTACCAGTCCAAAATGCTACCATTAAATGTGTCTATCTTCTTTAAAAAATGGTGTTGACTACCTTATTTTTCCTTATATCTCAGTTTTTGATATCATATTCACATTCCTGTTATTGATTTCTAGGGCCTTTATAAGTCTATCTATATGTTTATCAAGCTCCCTCAATATCTTCCTAACAGTTCTTTTCTCTTATTAAATCTATTAATTCATGTACTTATTTCATTAACTTTCACTGAATTTCAGCAATGCCTAAGGCACTATGGTGGGTATTGTAGGATAAAAAATATAAATGTTTATCTTTTCTCATCCACCTCTCGTTTTTAAATCCACCACATAGTTCTTCTTACCTGAAATTCATATCTTTATCAAACCAACTTCATTGAAAAAAGAAATGATCAAGTAGCCCAAGGGGGATATTTATTTGTCTATAAAAAGTTGGCCAGGTATTTTTACAAAAAGAAAAAGATAAAAAGGATAAAATAAAATGTATAACATTCAAAAAAGAAGAACAGACATATGTTTATCACTGGTTTAGGATAGCTACAGAAGGCAAGTAACTGGTTCTTATACTTTCTGATGTGACCATTCAGAACATAATGGTCCTTAAGAATATCAAAATGTAACCCAGGCTTTGAAAAATTGTCAGAGAGCTACCTTAGTATTTAAATGCTATTCTGAGACTGGGCACCTGTAGAACAGTGATTATGGCACCAGCCACATATAACAAGGCTGGAGGGTTTGAACCCAGCCCAGGCCAGCTAGAACAATAATAGCAACAGCAACAGCAACAAAAAATAGCCGGGCATTGTGGCAGGTGCCTAAGGAGGCTGAGGCAAGAGAATCACTCAAGAATTTGAGGTTGCAGTGAGCTGTGACGCCACATCACTCTACTGAGGGCAACATAGCAAAACTCTGCTATGAGGAGGGTAATTAAGGAAGAAGTCCTAAATTTATCCCCCCAGTTTCCCAGGATCCCATCAGAGTATATAAAGAATAGCCTTAGAGCAATGGATTGGTGCTCAGCTGAGCAACACAGAACAAATGCTGTGAGCAGTTTTGGCTGTGGGCAGGGAGGAGGCCCTGTTGGGCTTAGTCTTGACTTCATCCACTCTCTGATGAAGCTCCTTGTTATTTATACTACAGAATGCCGAACAAAGAGAAATTATAAATCCTACCTGTTGATTGTCCTTGAAAGTTTGGATTAGTAACTCTTTCAGTTTCCTTTTTCTTTCTTTTGCCATTTTTTCCTCATCCAGAAGAATATGAGCATTTTGAAACATGCTTTTTTCTAGATCCTTTTGAGAATTTTCTTCTTGCCTTTTCTTCTCTCTATTAGTTAACAATTTAAAAATACACATATGCATAACAGATTAAAAAATGAATCATTATTACCTACTGTAGTAGGATGAATGCTGAAATTTCCACCACAAGACACAGAATTTTAGATCTGGCTCTAAAACTATGCAGTGGGATGATATTTCTTCAGTGGGGGGGGCTTAGTATATTTCTTTATAAAATACAGATTAAGTGAAATAAAATTATTATAAAGTACTTTGAAAAGTAGAAAGTCTTATAGACACTTTAATGTTTTTATTGTATTTAATACTAAGCCATACATACTTTGATCAAAATTTGAGAGTTAACAACTACTAGGTATTCTCTCTTTATAATGGAGAAGAATAAGGGTTCTTTAAGTAAGAAATGAACGAGATTTTTACCACAAAGCTTTTTACAAGGTTTCTAGAAGAAACATAATAAAAGAATCAAGGGTCATTAAAGAAAGAATGGCATCTAGATTAATTCTAAAATAGCTGAAAAGAGAAAAAAATAGAATTTTATGACAATACGGAAAAGGCCTTTAGGCAAGTAAGAGATTCTGATTACTTGCCTAAAGGCCTTTTCCGTATTGTCATAAAGTTCTATTTTTTTCTCTTTTCTTCTTCATCCAGGCCATCCCTCTTTCACTCACCGACTTAAGTAAGCTCACAGCTATGGCCTGCTTAGTGGAGTGTGTTTAATTACACAGGCATGTGTATGTCTATGAAGTATATACTGTTAATGATGTAGTAAACATAGATTCTAGTCAAAAATCAGAATTCCTGATTCATAAGCTCTGGCCACAAAGCTACTGTGAAAACTCAGACAAGTCTCTTGCAGAGGCCACACAATGGGATGTTTTATTACTGGTAATGTTAACGTTCATCATTTGGGTCCGGTGGCCTTCTCCAATATAAAGTTATTATCTTTCCCTTTGTAATCAATAAGTACGTATCTTGAAAGAGATACTTTTAAAATTCAAAATAAAGTAGATTTAGGATAGGTTACAAATAAATTAAAAAACCCTAACAACAATTGAGCTTTTACTGACTGTTTTTAATCTACTAATGCTATAATAATGTTATATTAGATGGTTATAGGTAGGTCACTGTAAACATTAAGAAATACAGTTCTGGCTTGGCACCTGAAGCAGAGTAGTTACAGCACCAGCCACATACTCCGAGGCTGGTGGGTTTGAACCCAACCCAGGCCTGCTAAACAACAGTGATAACTGCAACCAAAATATAACCGGGCATTGTGGCAGGTGCCTGTAGTCCCAGCTACTTTGGAGGCTGAGGCAAAAGAATCACATAAGCCCAAGAGTTTGAGGTTGCTGTTAGCTATGATGCCATGGCACACTACCGAGGGCAACATAGTGAGACTCTGTCTCAAAAAAGTAAAAATAAAAATAAATAAATAAATACAGTTCTAATATCATGAATCTGATTTTTAAAAATAATATTAGGATATATATCTGTGATGAAAGTACTATCTATTCATTGTAAAAAAAAGTCAGTCTTGTTTCATTGTACAATCATTTAATAGTTTCTCTAAATTTATTAATGTCTGTTACTATAAATAATGTTATTTTAGTAATTATCTTTATGTACAAATCTCTAAAGGTCTAGATTTCTGATAATTTTCTTAGGGCAATTTTCCTAAGATTGAAATTCCCAGGTCACGGGACAATCTATTTTATGGCTCTTATTGTTCACTGCCAAATTGTTTTCTGGAAAGTTTAAATCAGTTTATCCACCAAGAAATAGAACATATTATCTCTCTCATATAGATAAGATTTTAACCTTTAAAAGAAATGACTGGTCAGTGAACATCTGTTGAGGGTCCACTGGGAGCAGAGCATCCTGCTACCATCATCAAATGTTACTTGTTTTCACAATTTATTTTAGGTCAGCCTAGTTTTTCCAGGGCTTGGGAGCAATCTGAAAAGCAAGGTTGACTTTAGAAAGATCTCACTAAAACACTGGTGATTGCTTTCCAAAAGGAATAGCAAGCTGGAGGCGGCCTGAGCCTGACACTTGAAGGAATGAAGCACATCCACTGCTGAGCTATCTTAAATTGGGTAGAATAAGAGCAATCAAGAACACGGGAAACGCTGATGAAGGTGAAAGGATTATCTACTAGGTCTTTCTGACCTCTCAGTTTGAGTGGTCAAGACACTTTAGTTATATTGTTCCAAGACTTGCAGTTCATGCATCAGAGCTGTTTCTCAAAATAAATACATTTGTTATTTTCCTTATGAAGCTGATTTTCTGCATGAGGATGGATAACAGTACTACCTCCTGTGAGGACTATTATTATTTTCCTCCTATGTCACATACTATTTTTCTTTATCAGTGGCAGTAAGGCAATGGCGACTTTCTGTATGATTATCAGAAAATAAGACACACAATTCACAGTAGGACAAAGCACAATTATTGAACATGTATAGGGAAACACGTTCAACCTTAAAAATATTATGTAACCAAATAAATGTAAACTAATCAATAGGATAACTATTAGAAGTGTAAAAATATTGAAAATATAATACTCTCCAATGCTGAGAAGAGTGTGGTAAACTAGCCTCTTGCTGGCAATAGATAAATAAGTACAATCCACTTTGACGGCAATTTGGCAATGTTTCAAGAGTCATAAAAGGCCTTTATCCATTTAACTCAGTAATTGTACTCTTAAGAATTTATCCTAAGAATGTAATTCAAAAGAATTAAAAAGCTCTGTGCTTAAGGATGCTCACTATAATATTATAATAGTGAAAAATTGCCAAAATGTTTTGGTTTTTATTTTTATTTATTAAAGAGCCAAAATTTTTACCAGTATGGGGAGGAAGTCATTACATAAATTATAGTACAGGAACTCAATGGCATAATAGACAGACCTCAGGACTCTAGGCAATGTGTTAATTACAGTAAGCAGGATGATAAATTAAATGTGCTTTATGGTTGTAATTAAGAAGGTAAAGGGACCAAAACCAGAGGAAACGTGGAAAAATGAAATTAATTTGTTAAGATGGTAGAATAGTGGGTAATATCTGTTTTGTTTTTTGTTACCGCAATGTTTGCAGATTTTAAAAACTTTAGAGCACTTCTAAAACAACGGCTTAAACAGAAAAACTCCACACTACTTATCACGCTGGCTTACATTTTCCATGCCTCTTCCACAGTGTGCCTCCTCTCAATTATCTCCCTCCGCAGCTTTACCATTTCCCTTTGAATCTCCTCTTTTTCTTTCTTGGCCTCCAGAGCCTTCCTTTTCTTCTCTTCGTGCACCAGACATTGAGCCTCCAAGAAGGTGGCTTTTTTCAGGGCCTTCTCAATTCTCTGGCACTCCAGTTCTTTTTCACGTCTTAAGCGATTTTCTTTTACCTTAAAGAGTATACAACAAGGGTGAAATGCCACCTTTGAAGTAGGAAAGGATATGCAAAACCTTAGAATACATTTTGAAGTTTTGAATACAATCAATTTGAAATATTCTGGCTCAGAACCCAACTGTTTATTGGTAGAATAGGAGGAATTCTTTTCTTTACTGGGTTGGAGCCAACACAAAATTTTATTTTATTTTATTATTATTATTAATTCATAGCTGTGTACATTAGTGCAATCAAGGGGTACAATGTGCTGGTTTCATATGCAATCTGAAATAGTTTCATCAAACTGATTAACATAGCCTTCCTGGCATTTTCTCAGTTATTGTAAGAAGACATTTGTATTCTGCATTTAGTAAGTTTCACCTATACCCTTCTAAGATGTACTGTAGGTGTGGCCCCACCAAGTACCCTCCCTCCACCTCAACCTCACTCCTCCTCTCCCCTCCCTTGCCCCTTTCCCCTTATTCTTGTGCTATAGTTGGGTTATAGTCTTCATATGAAAGCTATAAATTAGCTTCATAGTAGGGCTGAGTACCAACACAAAATTTTAGATGAAGTCAGATGAAGATGACTCAAATCATCAGGGAATGATCTGAATCATGGAAAAGTTGAGAATCTAATGGGTCCAATTCCAAGTTCTGGATTTTTATTTAGTAATGATTTCCCACCCATAAGATTGTCCATGGTAGACAATACCGCTTTTACTTAAGCTCTGTCTTGATTCTAAGTTCACAAAGAATAGAGATACTTTTTTGAGGCTCCATTATGAAGGACAGAACAGTAATTTATTGTCTTTAGGAAAACCACAACCCTTTATTAATTTCTATCATTATTTAAATATATCTGGATCACTTTTGTAAATCAAAAAAATGAACAAGTGTATTCAACATTTTCAAGTCTATTAATTCTTTAGAGGGCTTTCTAGCCTTCTATGAATAAAGAAATGGTTCTTTCCTTCCTGCTTCACTTAACTTTACCCTAATCTTACTCTCTAGTTGATAAGACTTCCGATAATATTTCGGGAGAATGCCCACATATCTTATTAAATCTCTTTCCTTCCCTTTTGTAATAAATCCAAACTAGATCATACTGCTACCTGTTATACTAACATACCCAGTGTTGGGGCATACCCGAATGATTTAATGATTTAAAGCAGAGATTTTCAAATTTAGCAACCAGAAATTCAGTGTTACAAAAAAGATACCATACATATGTGCCAGTTATTACAAGACATTAATGCCAGTTCAATCTTAGTTCTGGACATATGGCAAAGACTTGGTCCTTCTGATTCTCTTAGGCTCCTTTGCAAAACATGGAGATACCAGTGTTTTTTCCCAATAACCAACTATTCCCTTTGGAGAAGAAAAGTTCCCACATGCCTTTCTAATTCTAAACAGATGAACTAGATTTAATTCAGATCTTTCCTCCCTTTTAAATTATAATCACAAAATGAATTAATTGCAGTAGTCTAGAAAAGAATTATCCTTATAACATTGATCAGAATACTCATAATATTCATTAATACACTAATGTCACAATTTAAAATCAAATTCAAGCAATCTACATATTTATAATAGGAAATGCCATATTCATAGTCCAGAGTGTTGTTCACCTTACCCAAGGGAGCCAAAAATACCACATTCAAACAAAGTTTACCTCAATACTCTTGGTCAAAAGTCAATTAATCTTATTTTGGTTATTTCTTAACCAAAAAAATAATTCTTAAATAAATTGTTTCCTGCCCTCAGTTTATGAGAATTATTTTTCTTCTGAAGTTCTTATATTTTATTTTTATTCTTTCTAACCAAACCACAGATGGCACCCTTTTTCATAATAAAGCCTATGTCTTTATTTAAGCTTATTAAATGTGTTACACAAAGACTGCTTCCTGTTATCCATTTTAATTTTGTTTTTCCCTCCCACCTGCTTATGTCTCATCTCCATGGTAAGACGAGGATCCTTCTGCTGCTTCTTGTCTTGGTTTTCCTTCCTTCTAAGATCTTCCAACATCCCAGAATCCACCACATCTTTATGGAGCAGATGGTCTATAAATTTTTGAACTGTGGTACTTTCCTCTTCTTCCTCCAAATAGGCACATAATTCTGGGGGAAACAGAACAACAAAAAAAAGGGGAAATTTTTTAAAAATGTAATTTTAGTATAATATTCATATTTATATAAAGAATCCTGGTACAGTAAAAATACAAAGCTGTGTCAAAGAGTAGTAACTGATAATGCCAATTGGGTGAGTATGTCCCTGAGCAATAACCTTCAACTAAGAGGAAAAAAACTCTACTTATCAGAAATTGCCTTTGCCCAAGTCACTGGAGACTTTCTTCACTGCCAAATCTAATAATTAATCTAAATACCTTGAGAACTCTACTGCTTTTTTTTGCAGTTTTTTGCCCGGGCCGGGTCTGAAACCGCCACCTCTGGCACATAGGGCCGGGTGCCCTACTCCTTTGAGCCACAGGCGCCACCCAAGAACTCTACTGCTTTTAAAAAAAGAAGCATTATTATGGTATAAGTGACATACAATAAAATGCAAATATTTAAATTCTGCAATAAATTTTGACATACGGATATGCCACTAAAACCATCACCCTACTCAAGATAATGAACATTTCTGTCAACCCCCAAAATACTCTCATACTGATTTGTAATCACTTCCTCTCACTCCACACCATTTTCTCTGCCCTGCTTCAGGTAAGCACAGATTAATTTGGATTTTCTAGAATTTCATATAAATTATAGTTATTTCATAGTCATACACTATGTACTGATTTTTTGGTCTGGCTTCTTTCAGCACAATTATTTTGAGATTCATTTATGTGTGTATCCATAGTTTACTATTCCTTTTCATTGTTGAGTAGTATCCCACTGTATGAATATACTACAGTTGTTTATTCACTCATCTGCTAGCGAACATTTGACTTGCTTTCAGATTTTGGCTATGACAAATAAAGCTGTTAGGAACACTTGTACACCGTTGTGGCATCTAGGGGGGATTCATTCCACGATCTCCCAAGAATACCAAAATCTGAGGATGCTCAAGTCCCTGATATAAAATGATGTGGTATTTGCATATAACTTACTATATCCTCTCCCATGCTTAATCATGTCTAGATTACTTATAATACATAATAATTTACATGTTATGTAAATAGTTATTATATTGTATTGTTTCTAGAATAATGGGAAGAAAGAAGTCTGTACAGGTACAGTACAGTTGCAATTTTTTTCTTGAATATTTCCAATATGCAGTTGGTTGAATCCACAAATGCAAAACCCATGGAACTTAGGTTTTCTTTTGTTGGGAAAATGCCTAGGAGTGGAATGGTTGGATCATAGGTTATCTATATGCTTAAATTTTTAAGAAACTGTCAAACTGTTGTCCAAAGTGGTTATATAATTTTACATCCCCACCAGCAGTGTGGAAGTCTTCAAGTTCCTCTATGTCAGTGTTTTCAACATTTTTTATCTCACAGCACACTCAAACCTGAAGTTAAATTTCCACGACATACTTAAATTATGTTGCTCAAAAAAAGAGGAAAAAAGAGAATATATGTACTGTGCATTGAAGTTCTTTCAAAAATAATTTAATTAGGCTCAGAGCCTGTAGCTCAGTGGTAAGGGCACCAAACACATAACTGGGGCTGGTGGGTTCAAACCTGGTCTGGGCCTGTTAAACAGCAACAACAACAACAACAACAACAAAAAATAGCCAGGTGTCATGGTGGGCACCTGTGGTCCCAGCTACTTGGGAGGGTGAGGCAAGAGAATGGCTTAAGCCTAAGAGTTTGAGGTTGCTGTGAGTTGTGACGCCATGGTACTCTACCGAGGGAGACATAATAAGACTGTCTCAAAAACAAAAATAAAATTTAATTAATGATCTTTAAAAATGTTTGCAGCACACTTAAGATCCTCTCATGGCACACCAGTGAGCTGTGGCACTCCAGTTGAAAATCTCTGCTCTACATCCTTACCAATAGTTGGTATGGTTAGTCTTTTAAATTTAATCCATTTTAGTAGATATGTAGTGATAACTCATTGTAGTTTTAATTTGCATTTACCTAATGATTAATGATACCGAATATCTTCTTTGTTGATGTTTTTTAGTTCTATAGCTTTTTGAAAGTGGGGTACTGTAAGTCTCCAACTAAAGTCATGTGTCAACCACATTTCACTCAATGATGGACAACATATGTGAAGGTAGCCGCATAAAAGTCTAATGGAGCTGAAAAATTCCTATTGTCTGGTGATATTGTAGCCATCATAACACTGGAGCACAATTCATTATTCATGAGTTTGTGGTGATGCTGGTATAAACAAACCTGCTGAGCTGCCAATCATATAAAAGTATAGCACATATAGTTAAATACAATACATAATATTGATATTTTTATTCTTATTTTGGAATGTATTCCTACTTAAGTATTTAAGAAAAAAAAAAAAGGAACTGTGCAACAGTCTCAGGCAGGTCCTTTAGGAGGAATTCCAGGAGATGGCTTTATTATCAGAGAAGATAGTTCCATGTTATTCCCTCTGAAGACCTTCCAGTGGACAAGATGTCGAGGTGGAAGACAGTGATACTGATGCACCTGACCCTGTGTAGGCATATACTAATGTGGGTGTTTATGTCTTAGTTTTTATGTTGTTTATTTTTTTGAGATTGATTTTCACTTTCTTTCCCCCATTAGTGCCATGGCATCACAGCTCACAGCAATCTCAAACTCCTGGGCTCAAGCAATCCTCTTGCTCCAGCCTCCCAAGTAGCTGAGACTATAGGTGCCTGCTACAATGCCCGGCTGTTCTTAAGAGATGGGTTGTGCCCTTCCTCAGGCCAGTCTTAAACTTCTGAGCTCAAGCAATCCAACCACCTCAGCCTCTCAGAGTGCTGGAATTATAGGCGTTAACAAAATCGATTAGAAAGTAAAAATAAAGTTTACAAATTTTAAAATTTTAAAAATATAAAAAGCTTATAGAATAAGAATATAAAGAAAATATTTTTTGTACAGTTGTCCAAGTGTTTGTGTTTTAAGCTAAATGTTAGTACAAGAATCAAAAAGTTATACAAATTAAAAAGTTCATAAAATGAAAAAGCTATGGTTAGCTAAGATTAGTTTATTCTTGAAGAAAGAAAATAATGTTTTATAAATTCATTGTAGTCTCAGTATACAGTGTTTATAAAGTCTACAGCAGGGGTCCTCAAACTACGGCCCATGGGCCACATGTGGCCCGCCAAGGACATTTATCCGGCCATGGGGTGTTTTTGCCACTGCTGCCTGTCCTGCTTAACAGCAGGCTCCCTCCCTGGCCGCAGTGCACATGTGTGGAATGTGCACCGCACTCTCCGACTCCCCTCCTTCTCTCTGTCTCTCAACTCCTCCTCTCAGTCTCGGGTGAGACTTAGACTCTTGATCAGAGGAGTCACGAGCTTGCCTGGGAAGAGCCTGTTGCTACCCAAGGACTGAGGTAAGAACAAGTTAGAATTTTTTTTTTTTTGAAGTTTGTTGGGCCTTTTTTTGTGTTAAGGGGGGCCTTTTTTTTCCTGGTTAGGTCTTTTTTTTTTTTTTTTTAAGATGGGGGCACCTTTTTTTTTCATTTTAAATAGTGTATTTGTTCCTGTTTTTTTTTTTTTTTTTGCAGTTTTTGGCCAGGGCTGGGTTTGAACTCAACTCTGGTATGTGGGGCTGGCACCCTACTCCTTTGAGCCACAGGCACAGCCCCCATTTTTCTTTTTTAACTTCAAAATAAGGTATGTGCAGTGTGCATAGGAATTGGTTCATAGTTTTTTTTTTTTAACTATAGTCCGGCCCTCAAACTGTCTGAGGGACGTGAACTGGCCCCCTGTTTAAAAAGTTTGAGGACCCCTGATCTACAGTAGTATATACAGTAATGTCCTAGGCCTTGACGTTCACTTACCATCCAACTCACTGACTCACCCAGAGCCATTTTCTGTCCTGCAAAGTCTATTCATGGTAATTCCATGATACAGGTGTATCATTTTTTATCTTTTACACACTATATGTTTACTCTACCTTTTCTATGTTTAGATATATTTAGATACCCAAATATTTCCCATTGTGTTACAATTGCCTACAGTATTCAGTACAATAGTCTGTATATAATATATAGCCTAAGAGTAATAGCTATACCATATAGCCTGGGTGTATAGTAGGCTATGCCACTCTTATGTATTTTTAAGTACATTCCATGATGTCTGCACAATCATGAAATTGTGGGGTAATGCATTTCTCAGCACTTACCTCCTTTTTTTAAGTGACATGACTGTATTGTTGATTATTTCTTTCCCTAATTTTGTCAGTTTTTGCTTTATGTTTTTGTAACTCCTCTGTCAAGTATATATGTTTTTATGTTTGTGTCTTGATTGACTCATTTATTTATATTTAGAAATTGCACTTTTTGTCTCTAGTAATAATTTTTTATCTTAAAAGGTCTACTTTTTCTGGTATAAATATAGCCACTCCAGCTGTCTTTTGGCTTGCATGATGTATTTGTTTACATCCTTTTACTTTCAATCTATAGCAGATTTTCCATAAGTAGACTGCCCAAGGGACTATAACAAACTAGTCAACATGAGGAGATCAATATAAGGAACTAGGACTCTGTACTGATATGTGCATGCAGTGCATGTCTGGTCTACAAAAATGAGGTCAACTTAAGGAGTGGCCAATGTAGGGAGGTGATCAACTATGGAGGTTCCATTGTATATTTGTGTCTTAAACCTAAAGTATGTCTCTTATAGGTCATGCATTTTTACTCCATTCTGCCAATCCCCACCTTTGGAATGGATTGTTTAAGTAAACCCATTTATATTTAAGGTAATACCTGTTAAGTTTCATGTATATCATTTTGGTACTTGTTTTCTATATGTCTTAATATAAATGCCCTTTATCAAGTTGAGGAATTTCTCTTCTATTACCAGTTGCTGAAAGTTTTTATCAGAAAGGGAAGCTGGATATTGTCAAGTGTTTTTTCTGTATCCATTGAAATAGTGATCCCCAACATTTTTGGCACCAGAAACTGGTTTCATGGAAGACAATTTTTCCATGAACAATGGGTAAGGGGATAGTTTTGGGATGATTTAAATACATTACATTTATTGTGCACTTTATTTCTATTATTAATAAATTGTAATACATAATGAAAGAATTATACAACTCACTATAATGCAGAAACAGTGGGATTTTTCCTCAAATGAGACAGTACCATCCTGTATTTGCAGCTACTCCCCAGTGCTAACATCACCACTTCAGCTCCACCTCAGATTGTTGGGCACTAGATTCTCATAAAGAACATATAACCTACATCCCTTGCATGCATAGTTTATAGTAGGGCTTGCACTCGTATGAGAATCGAATGCTGCCACTGATCTGACAGGAGGCAGTGATGCAAGCAATGGGGAATAGCTGTAAATACAGATGAAGCTTTGCTCCTTTACCTGCTACTCACCTCCTGCTGTGTGGCCAGATTCCTAATAGGCCACAGACCTTACCAGTCCACAGCCTGGGAGCTGGAAACTGCAGTATCGAGATAATCATATGTTAATTAATATTTTGGTAAGAAGTATTTTTTAATGATTCCATAATTTTTTTTCAATATTTTGATTAAAAAACACCCTAACTCTACTAGCATAACATGATTGAGTCCTGGTATGATATTAAATGATAGCAGTCAATGTAAGTAACAGGATATAACTAGATCTATTAGCACCATATCAAAAGAAGTAACCATTTCACTAAATTCTATATATTTGCTCTAGAACAAATAGGAAGTACTGACACAGCCCACTGTAATAATGACACTAATAAACTAGAAAATATCCAGAAAGCAGCACAAGGATGATAAGACCTAGAAACCATGGTATAAAGAATTGTTGAGAATACTAGTGCTATTTAATCTGGAAACACTGAAGTACATGAGTAGTCAGATATGCTTACAACTCCCACAAAAAACAAAAAAAGACTACTCTTGAAAGAGAGAATATATTATTTTCTGTTACACTAAGGAGTAAATGATTACTAAGGACAAAATCCTAATTCCCCTAACTAAGGAATTCTATAAGTACAGTGGGAAACTGGAGGCCTTCTGATTTCAAGATTGTTCTTTTTTAAGCACTAAAGGAGGCAAGAAAAGCATCACCTTTCTTTACTGCATCCCTGTTTATAAAAACCTGCCTATAAAAAAGAATTTGTTATGCAAAATTTAGATTCAGTCAAAGCCTGCACTTAAGGACCAGGAAGGTCACAGATTTCCTTTAGGTTGCAAGTTCCCCACCCAGCTGTCACAGCAGCTGAATAGGCTCCTTTCAAAGCACAGGCTCCCCCTTCTGGGAGGTGTTCAGGCAGAGATTACATTGCCACATGTTAGGGACATTGCAGAAGGAATATGATCTGAGTAAAAGAGAAAAGTGGATCAGACTAGGCAATCTTGAAGGATTCTTCTAACTTTAAGAGCTCATGATTTTGTGATTCCCCCAGTTGGGTATACTGTAGACTCGAAATAAGGGGAATGCTGCCAGGTGGGTTCACTAAGCATGTTTGAGTCATCACCATGCCTACTTCTATGCTCAGAAGTAAAAACCTCAGACCTTTGAGTGCATTTGAGGAACCCTCACAAGTTATCTATCTAACTTGTCTATCACTAACTCTGCACACAATAGTGGGTTTTCACCCCCTCTGGAAAAGCAAACCTAGGAAAGTAATAACTTCCCTTATAAGGGATAACTAATAAATACTATTCAGCCATAAAGAAGATAGAGACTTTACATCTTTCCTAATTACCTGAATGGATTTGGAGAACATTCACCTTAGTGAATCTCAAGAATGGAAGTATCTCAAGAATGGAAAAGCAAGCTTCCCCTGTACTCAATACTAATTTGAAACTAGTAGATGAACAACTACAGGGCCACAAGAGAGAAAAACACAATTAAATTTAAGAAGTGGGGAGGGGATTCAGTGAGTTCCTACCTAATAGGTACAATGTAGGAGTATATGGCACACCTCCTAAGTGAAGGACTCAACTACAGCTCAGACTTTATCTGACAAATGCAATTCTACGTACCCCTAATTAATCTGAAATTAAAAAAAGAAGTATTTTGTAAATATAAAAATGACATATAAAAATGCTTAAATGTAGTCTCTATTAAAGTAAATAGTCCAACAATATATGGAGGAGGGGCACTCTTAAACCTCATCAATTGCTATTATAACCACAAGCAGCATTACACACATAGCCAGCCTTCACCATCCATGTGTTCTGGGTCTCCAGATTTAACCATCCATGGATTGAAAATATTCCAAAGAAAGTAAAAAATAAAGAGTAACAATAGAATGAAAAGTACAAATAAAAAATATTGTATAACAACTATTTACATAGCCTTTACAATGTATTAGGTATTATAAGTAATCTAAAGATGATTTAAAGTAGAGGGGACGATGTGTATAGGAGTTAAGCATTCAAGAATTTAGGTAGCTATGGGAGGATCCTAGAACCAATCCTTCTTGGATACCATAGGACAACTGTAATAGAATATTTTAATTTAAAAAAATGTCATGAATTTACCGAAGATGTAGCATAAGTAATTTACATTAAATCACAACAAGTTAAAGCCAATAAAAATTAAGCAAAACACGGAAAAATCAAATGTATATCATTTATTATTTAAAACAATTATAAAGATGTCTTAGACATATGCATTAATGTTAAAGCTTAGAATGATTAGATAAGTTCTTACCATCAAACTTGTCATATTTCAAACAGCCATTGGCATCTTGCGTAAGAGTGGTATTCGACACACTGTTTTCAGCATCACCTTCTTCATCACTTGCTAATTCTTGCTTAAATTTAGTATCTAACCAGTCATTGACCAGCTCCTGAGCTATCAACAAAACAAAAACATCTTTCAAATATTTCAATTACTTCAGACTTTCTTCATTCATTGTTTTCATTCATTCAATAAATATTAATTGAGTACCTATCACGTCTCAAATACCATTTCTAGATGTTGGAAACATAGCAGTGAAAAACCTGAAAACATAAACCCTACAACCATGTAGCTTACATTTTAACTAGGGAAGACAGAAAATATATAAGAGAAAAACACAGCAGGAAAAGGAGGAATGCAGGAAATGGGGAGATGGGTGTTGTAGTTTTAAGATACTGGAACAAAGACTAGAAGGCAGTGAGGGAGTAAGCCATGTGGTTATATGAGGGAATGTTCTATGCAGAGGGAAAGCAAGTACAAAAAGACCTTAAGCAGAAGTATTTACAATGTTAAAAAAACAGCAAAGAGGCCAATGTGGCTGGAGATGAGTGAGCGAGTGGCGGGGGGCGGGGGGGGGGGGAACAGTAGGAGGTGAGGTGGAAGCAGGTGCAGATCAGATTTAGAGCGGTGGTTATAAACTCGGGGCGGCCTTGCAAGTGGACATAGAGCAATGTCTGGAGACAATTTATTTGTCCTAATTGAAGGATGTGATTCTAGCATCTAGTGGGTAGAAGCAGGGATGCTGCTAAACATCCTACAATTCAAAGAACAGCCCTCTCTACAATAAAATTTCTCTATCCCCAAATCTCAGTAGTACTATGGTTGAAATCTCCTTGTTTAGATACTATTCTAGGTACTTGGGCTTCTACTCTGATTGCAAAGGGAATCCACAGGAGGGTTGTAAACATATTTTAAGAGGATCACTTTGACCACCAGGTTAAAATGAGCTATAGGGGCAAGCATTTAAGCAGGGAACACTAATTGGGAGATAATCTAGGAGATAATAATACAGGACAGAGGTGATGGTGACCTAGATTTGAAATGGAGGTATTAAAAATGATTAGATTCTAGAAAATAATGTTTTGAGGTAGGATTGGCATGATTTGCTGATGGATTAGATATGGGATGCAAGAAAAAGAAATCTCTAGGGCTTTTGGCTTAAGGAACTGCAAAGGCAGAGATACTGTTTACTTAAATGTGGAAGGCCAAGGCAGGTTTGAAGAGAAAGATTTTAGACATGTTAGACTTGAGATGTTTATGAAACATCCAATGAGGGGTGTCAAATATGGTATTGGTTATAAATATTTTGGATTTCAGGGGTCACATCTAAGGTGAAGAAATCAATGAGGGAGTTGTCAGCATACACGTGGTATCTAAAGCTATAAAAGTGGTGAGATTACCAAAGAAGGAAGGATAGAAAAGAGGCATAAGGATTGAGCCTTGAGCAACTCTAGCATTTAGGAGCTGAAGAGACAAGGTGGAACCAGGAAAGAGAGGCCATTAAGGTAGAAGGAAAATCAAATTGTGAAACCCTGAAACTAACTTCCATTGAGATTTCTTTCCTATTGAGAACATTTTTGTAAATTATATGAGTAGAGGGAAAATGCCCAGTTTAGCATTACCTTCATTGCTATCATTATGAAACAGCTCTTGTGTGTGGGACATGGGGATTTCAAAGAACAAAAACATCTATTTTAGCATTACCTTCATCATTATTATTATCACACAGCTCTTAGGGAATAGGATATTTATATTAAATGATGCCAAGAGGCATTTAAAATGGGTAAACTAAGAAAAACATGAGTCTGAGTCATAGAAACTAAATGTAAAAAGTATACACTGTTAGTATTCAGAAGAAGGTAGAGAAAGGGAGCTAAGATTTATCAGTTAAGCCTTGAATACAATAACTCAGACATTTATGTGTATAATAGTTTATATCCCCCAAACAAAGGGAAACTTCCCTCAAAGGGTTAAACTGTAGAAACACCTCACATTGGATCAGAGAAGAACACATATACAAACTACTTTAAAGCAGAGTTTTTCTTTTCTTTTTTTTTTTAATTTTATTAAATCATAATTGTGTATATTAGTGTAATCATGGTGCACAATGTGCTGACTTCATATACAATCTGAAATATTTTCATCGAACTGTTAAACATAGCCTTCATGGCATTTTCTTAATCACTATATGAAGACATTGGTATTCTAAATTTAGTAAGTTTCACCAGTGCCCTTCTAAGATGCACGGTAGGTGTGATCCCACCAATTGCCCTCCCTCTACCTATCCTTACCCCCTCCCCACCCCTCCCTTGCCCTTTTCCTCGTATTCTTGTGCTATAATTGGGTTTTAGCCTTCGTATGAAACCTATAAATTAGCTTCATAGTAGGGCTGAGTACATTGGATACTTTTTCTTCCATTCTTGAGATACTTTGCTAAGAAGAATATGTGCCAGCTCCATCCATGTAAATATGAAAGAGGTAAAGTCTCCATCTTTCTTTAGGGCTGAATAATATTCCATGGTGTACACATACCACAATTTATTAATCCATTTGTGGGTTGATGGGCACTTGGGCTTCTTCCACGACTTAGCAATTATGAATTGGGCTGCAATAAACATTCTGGTACATATATCTTTATTATGATGTGATTTTTGGTCTTCTGGATATATACCTAATAAAGGAATTATAGGATCGAAT